>BGNK01001798.1:24730-128451 GCA_003297005.1 Symbiodinium sp. clade A Y106
GTAGGTAGTATTGTGGGGTATGTGTGACTTGGTGAGTGGTGGGTTTGTGTGGGTAGGTTTGATGCGGTTTGATGATTATAGTTTTAAAGTGGTGGGTTGGGGGGTTTTGGGGTGGTGGGGGGGGGGGGATTTGCTGCAAGGATGTACGGAAAGGGTTCAGGCTTGATGTATTGGTTTTAGGTTTTGAGTTGGGGGGTTCATAAAGGCTTTAGAAAGAACATCGCGCTGTGAGTTTTGATTCGTCAGTACGGCGAGTTCCCTGGGAAAACAGAGCGGAGCAGTGATGTTCTGCCATTCGCGTGAGTCAGCATCAGCAGAACATCAAACCACAGTTTAGGTATACAGGCACCACTGTCTTTGAAACCACAACAGGCCGAAAACTCTCAAGAGCGAGGGGTCAAGCCATTGAACTTGCTCCCCTGTTGGGTTCCAATGTGCTCCGCAAGCGTATTTGCGGTGATCTACATATGCACGGAGACCCTGCAGACGAATGAATAGTACCAATATGTATATATATATATATATAGTTTTTCATGTACTTATGTATGTAAGCATGTAGGTTTCTATCCACTCGTTTATGTATGAAACCGTCAAACTGATAGTAACTATATGGGTCGGAGCGGTTTGTGAACAGTATCCCCCTGTAGCTGCCTTATGCATCTCTCTCTCTCTATATATATATATATACATGCATGTAAATGATGCCTGTGTTAATATTCAATATTATTCAAGCCCTTACATAGCGTTTTGTCCCGAATTCGCACGCCTCAGCGAAGCCGATGTGTTGTGGGCCTCCATGCAACACCTTGATGTATACTCGCTGCTGAGTCTCTAACCCTAAACCCCTAAACCATGAGTCTGGAAACTAACACTGAAAGCCCCGAGCACCAAACCCTCTAAGCCCAGGGTTCTAAGCTGCTAAACCCCTACTTGGAGGCCCTTTTGACTTAGTAAGTCTACTTAGTATCCTTTAGAAACCCTATTATAATCACCCATAACCCACCTTACTAACCCTACTTACTAAGTCAAGAGGGCCTCCAAGTAGAGTTTGAACCCTCAGTCCTCAGACCTGGAGCCTGCTCTGGGAGGTTCATGGGTAGTCATAAGTGGGATTAGACGTCCCCTAATAGGGGTTAGAAGTTCAAAATAGGGGTTATAAGTACAGCTACCCTACTTATAACCGTACTTATAACGGCCCAGGAAAGTATCCTAATTAGGGTTATATGTATAGTTACCCTACTTCTAACCCTACTGGTAAGGAGCCCTAAAGTACCCTTAAAGGAACCCCTAAAGCACGGTTAAGGGAACCCCGCGAAGCTCTTTCGGAGGCGGCCAACAACCGCTTCGATTGCAAGAACCCGACCACCGACGCTCTCGTGAATCGCCCAACGTCGCTCGGACGACAGATGCCCTTAAGCCTTTTGGTGCAGTAGGGTCCTCACATGGGTTCGAGGGTTTAACATGGGTTCGAGGGTTTAGGATTTAGGGTGTTCTGACTCACCCAAAGGTTGCGGGGACTTGCAGTACATACTTCCGACTTAGCAAAGCCTCCTTTGTGTACCCTAGCACAAAAAGTACGCTGGTAGGCCCAGGGTGCGATTACCTGCTTCTCCTCTGCACCTTGGCCTTATCACCATGAATATTCATTAATTATGAGTAATCAAACAGACCGTATAAGTAATCAAATAGATGCTTAACCCTACATAAATCAAAAGCGCTAAGCCGTTCAGGGACCTCTTCCTGCAGCTATGGGCAGTAGTGGAAGCTGAGGATCTTTCAGAAAAGTTCAAGCCCCCAAACCCTTAGTAATAATAACTATCCCCAAAGGCCCTAGTCTGGTGATTACGGCCCCTGCATTAACACCAGGGTAAAAACCTTTCAATACCGTGCTGAAAGAAACACACACACACACACACACTCAAACACACTAACAAAACAAGAACCTCTAAACCCTAGGCCAAAACCTAAAGCTTAAGCCCAGGATTGTCAAGCTGGAGCCCGACGGCGAGAACATCAAAATCACTGCCGACATTGTGAAAGATCCTGAAAAAGTCATCTCCCCCATCAGCACGCCGCCCGTCTCAACGGTTTGCAGTAGACGCCCAAAAGTTGGTAACCCAATAGCCTCAATCCTTAAGAGTATTGCATTGGGAATCCCAGCACTAATTGTCCTTAATCCGGTCTCCAACTTTTTGGGGTTGACTGGTTTGCTATAGGGTTGACGGTTCAACGGCTTGGGGTTCAGGAGTTTCAGGGCAACTGGAGCTTGTAGGTTTAGGGATGTTGTTTTGGCTTTTGTTGTTGCTTTTAGTGGTTTTGCGGTGTTGGTGTATTTTCTGGAACTATATAGGGACTGTTATAAGGCGAGAAGAAGTCCTTGATATTGTGTAGGCTTTTTTTCGGTGTAATTAGGGTTTGAAGGGCTTTTCAGCCGAAGTCTATCCATAATTTGAGGTTTGGATGTTGAGGGTTTAGGGCTCTCGCCCGCAAACAGGATAATCGGATAGATACTTCTTGGAGGTTCATGGGTACATATACGCAGGGTTATGAGTCCCCGAAAATGGGTTATGTGTATAGTTACCCTACTTATATCCCTACTTAAAATATATCTACCCATGAACCTCCAAGTAGGGGGCCCAGTAGGCTTCAGGGCTGCGATAGAGCTTTGGAAACTCCAGTCCTTTTGATCTGGAGGGACAAGATGGAATCCTTATCACTAGACTTGGATGTTGGGTAGGTTTATGCTACAATTATATGCCGAACCTTGAAGAATAAGATGACTTCTTATTGAGGCCCCTACCTATGTCATTGATTTCGCAAGACCAGGATGGCTTTTGAAAGCCCGAACTCAACTTAGGAGCCAGAAATGCAAACAAACATCAACTTTGGGTGGGATATCCCTACCTTATCCCAACCTTATGGTTTTGGTTCAGGTTCTGTTGTGGATCCCTGTCAACACGATCATCAAGATTCGTCCATTTTCCGCTAATGGAACTACCTGTCTTGCTGCATGTGTCTGTGTTTATGTGCATGCTATGTTTTATTGTGCAGTCTTCGTGCCTGTTCGGTTGTTATCCTGTTGGCTATAGCAGATTACTTTCACTCTTGGATTAGTGCTACCTCAACCCATACCCGAAACATCGAACCCCAGTTGTTCTTGACCTTCGCGATCTGTTAAGGTTCATCTTCCGCGAAACCACTGGTGTGATGACATGTACACTGCGCTGCATTCAGATTACCTAGTAGTAGAGTAGGTAACCTTTAACCTTTTGGGGTAGTATAGTCCTTTATATTATGAAAAAGGTTAACCTTTGGTTCCCCATGATACCCGACAAGTAGGATTAATGGTACTCCGTTTGAGAAACTCGCAGGATAAGGTCTATAGGATAGAGAGTGTAGGCAATAATTTTGGATGTAGGGCACACGGTCGAGGGGTTTAGCAAGTATACGGCGAGGAGAAGCTTCCGTGTCTGACGGAGCTTTAGATCCGGTTTCGCTCATATTATATAACATAATATGACTAAGCGTCTCAATGACACACTTTGTCGGGTGTTTCTTTTCTGAGCTAAAGCCTCAAACCGAATGAGGAACCCAGAGAAGTCATCAGCGACCAGAAGAGATCAGTCTCAATCCGGTCGGGATCCCACAGAAAACCGGCTGTAGGGTGTTGTATTAATTCAGGGTGTAGGTTGGAGGACTCCTCCAGCAGGCCTAAATTGCCCGGTTCCACGGCTTGAGAGCGATGGGCGAAGAGCAACCTTCTTGTACGACTCCACCATCGACCAAGGCTACAGTGTCGGGCTGCGGAGCTTCGTCAACTGCGACTGGCCTGAGATCGACCACAAGTGGCACAACAGCCTTTCGATGGGTTACATTGCTGAGGATGAGAACAACCTTGGCGACCATGTGCACCTCCATGGAGGGGAACAGAATGGGGCAACACGGGGCCACATCATCGACCGCGCGTTTCTTGCGCTTGCTTTGTGCTCCGGCGCAAAGCTGCAGCCTAAGAGCTGCCGTGTGGACACACGTAGGCTTACGCCAGGCGACCTTCGGACGCTGCGCAGTCTTGTACACGTATACTGGAGTAGTAGCTAACAGAGTTAAAGGAATCCCTCTCTTAAACCCTTTTTGAAGTTCCCTTATGGGAGCCCGTTCAAGGCATCCTAAACCCTCTTCGAAAATATAAAGGTCCTTATACAATGAATTCTAAACTCCTCCTCTAGGGTTGTGGGTTGGTTTAGGGCTGAGGGGTTTAGGGCTGAGGGTTTGCAGGTTAGGGTTTAGAGTTGAGAGTTTTCCGTGGTAAGGTTGATTATCCTCGAGATTTTGATATTAAGTCCCGCAAACGAGAGAGTGTATGTTAGTCCGAGGTCTACATCAGGGTTCTGAGTTTTGGATTTAGAACGAGTCAGTCTGGTTGGGCAACTCTGGCATAGACCCCAAATAGCAGGGTCGCTGCTGTAAGAACCCTTAAAAACAAGTGGACCTCAGTCTTAGCAAGACCTCAACCCCCGTGCACTTCTATGAGGCATAAATCATAATCGTTCCCTTTTCATTCCACTATAGTATACTCCGAAACCCCATTCGACGTCCTGACCAAAATCTTTAAGCGATCACTGGCATGAGGCACCGCGCCAGAGCAGAATGCCATGGAGCTGAGTAGGCCGGTTCACAGCGCTCCTTTCCGGAGTTATATATATATATATAAGGGTTTAGGGCTTCGGGTGTTTAGGGTTTAGGGTTTTCGGGTTTAAGACTGAGGGTCTTCGGGCTATAGGGCTTAGGGCTTGAGGGTCTAGGGCCGGTTTGGGGCTAGTGCAAGGTTCTTTAGGGCTTGGAGCTGGGGGTGTGTAGGTTTGGGTTTAGGGAAGTAGAGCAGTATCCGAGGGTCGAGGGTCTGTTTCGGTTTAGAGTTCAGGATCTAGGGTGGGCCATACTTAGAGGGCCCGGGGACTTAGTAAGTAGGTTATAAATAGGGTTAAAAGTACGCTAAATGGAGGTACCCCAGTTATAACCTTACTTATAACCTACTTACTAAGTCCCCTGTGACTTCTAAGTCGAGAATACTGCGGGGGTCCTGACTGGCCAAGAACATTGTTATTCATATACAGGCCTCCGAATATGATTGAAGTATATATTCTACCCTCCAAACAGAGGAGCGTGCCTTATTGCCACTTTGGGGACGGTAGTTTTGAACAACTGCCATGTATACCCCAAGCTCTCCAAAGCCATGAAGGTCTATGCTGGCTCCCTAAAGCCTAA
Source organism: Symbiodinium sp. clade A Y106 (assembly GCA_003297005.1). Lineage (NCBI taxonomy): Eukaryota > Dinophyceae > Suessiales > Symbiodiniaceae > Symbiodinium > Symbiodinium sp. clade A. Next base: position 29,996 of record BGNK01001798.1, read on the forward strand.
GCCAGACCCTGATCCCTAAACAGAACCCTAAATCCTAAGCTCTTATAAGCCCGAAAGGCCCTAAATAAGGCCCCCACCGGACCCGGAAAGCCCAGCAGCCCCGCAGGAATAACGAGGACGACGAGCCTGATGACCCAGAAGAGGCAGATGACGATGAGGACGATGACGAGGCCCTTGGGTTAGCGTTGGGGTTTCGGGGTTTAGGGATCAGGGTTTAGAGGGTTTAGAGGGATTAGTGATTAGTGTTTAAGGTTTAGAGAGTTTGATGATTAGGGTTTAGGGTTTAGAGGGTTTAGAGGGTTTAGGGTTTAGGCGGTTTAGGGTTTGGGGATCAGGGTTTAGGGTTTAGGGATGTCGATGAGCCCCAGAGGTTTGCAGCTTTGGCAGTTTCAGGCTCCAGGAGTCCGCTCTGTACTCTCGCAGTGAGGCTCGTAGCAGAGTTCACCTTAGATCCCCAATACCTAATAGTTTAAACTTTTTGGCTTCTTATAGTTTAGTAGGAATCGGAAAGTTTAACCTTTATTTCTGTGGCTTATTGGGGTAGTAAGTCACAGGATCACTTTTTTCGTTTGTCTTTCGCTAAGGGTCAGAGTACCCAACTCCAAAATAGTAACCTACATAACTATTATCCCAAACCCGAGTACCTAATGATTGGGTCCTTTGGACCCTTAGGGTTTTAAGCCAGGTAACCTGGGACAATTAACCTGGGACAGTCTGGCGGATGTCCCGTTCGAAGCAGGAAGGGACCTTCACGACTACCCCTTAGAACAGCATGACCCTCATTCGTTCGATTGGTGGGGTGGGTATATACTGCTGCATCGTAGTACTACTGGCTGTCAGGGATCAGGACATGTTATCACTAGTCGTTCCAGACGGTTGGATGCCGTATACCCGCTGCGGCTTACATGTGCGTTTTCGTCAACGATGGATCAGCTTGGTAAACCCCCGTTACGCGGCTCGTTGAAAACCCTAAATCCTTGAACAATAATCCCCAAACCCCTGAACCCCAAACCCGAAACCTTCAGTAGTATGCACTACACCCTGTTCTAGTTAGTGTTCATACATAAAGCAGAATATTTAAGTAGGTTATAGGTACTCCGACCCGCCAAACGCTGAAGCAACACCCTGAACTCCCAACATTAAACATAAGAGAAGCAGGCCGGGGACGCGCGTCGCCTGTCTCTCGTTCCTGAGCAAGATGTGCCGCGGCTGCATGTGATTTTGCGGTGGAGCTTCATGCCTTTGCAAATCGGTTGTCAAAGATGTACAGAAATGGGCTACGGTGGTTTAGGGCTTTACGGTGGCTAGTAATCACGTTAGGCTTACATTGTAACTCTAAAGGAACCCCTTAAAGGAACCCTTTAAAACGGCTTCAAAAGAACATTTGAAAGGAGCCTCAACGGAACCCTTAAGGGTACTACATTTGATGATATAAACTATAAATCCTGCATTACTCCTAATACGGAATATACCATGATTCCCATAGTCTAGGGTCATTTTTGTTTTGCAGGATTTATATCATCAACCGTATTGGGTTCCATAATAGGGTTCCCCTTAAGGGTTCCCTTCAAGGCCTGGGTCCTTGTATTTGGGCGTTCCAAGTTTTCTACTTGGAGGCCCTTTTGACTTAGTAAGTCTACTTAGTATCCCTTAGAAACCCTATTATAATCCCCCATAACCCACCTTACTAACCCTACTTACTAAGTCAAAAGGGCCTCCAAGTACNTACTTGGAGGCCCTTTTGACTTAGTAAGTCTACTTAGTATCCCTTAGAAACCCTATTATAATCCCCCATAACCCACCTTACTAACCCTACTTACTAAGTCAAAAGGGCCTCCAAGTACTTGGTGGTTCATGGGTAGTTATGAGTAGGGTTATAAGTAGGGTAACTACACATACAACCCATTCTAGGGGACTCATAACCCTACCTATACGGCTGATGGACAAAATCCTGCATGACCCATAATAAGGAATATACCATAATTCCCATAGTTTAGGGTCCTTAGGGTCATGCAGGATTGTGTCCATCAACCGTATGTACCCATGAACCTCCCAGTAGTGCTGCACTTGCACCGACACTCAGCTGGAAGCCGCAGTTTCCGTCAGGTACTTGTAGCTTTTCCCCCAAGCCTCTGCAAAGCACAAGTGAGGAGTCGTTGTCTGCATTTTTTCGTACAACACTTCAAAACCTAGCTGAGAATTGTATGCCGATACCCACCCTAGTGTTCCGTGTTCTGCTGTGTTTGTTCGGCTCGATATCGCGAACCGGCTCAGTAAGGGTAGAGTGAAGCCTAAACCAAACCAGGAGGATCCTGGGTCCCCTGTATTCAATTATTTACGGGATCTATAAGGTTCCTATTTAAGGGCTACCATAAGGGTTACTATAAGGGTTACTCTAAGGGTTCCTTTAAGGGATCTATAGCCCTATATAGGAGTTTCCGAAAATTAGGGGTACCTTATTTTGGGGTCCTTACAATAAGGATCCCACTATTTAGGGTACTATATTAGGGTCCCCTATTTTCGGAAACTCCCACTTGATTTGGGGTTTAGGGTTTAGGCTAAGCTAGAAATCCCAGGCCCTAACCTAAACGCCCTGAACTGCCAGGAGGAGTGGTCAAGCAAGCTCCATGGCTTGTCATGGAACCGTCGCTTGCAGACGGCGGATGTGGCTTCTTGGCCCCACTTCTGGTTGTAGGGGCTACTGCAAAGGCAGGATGTATACATTCTGGTCTATAAGTCCTGATTGATCCAACAACTAAGTCGAACTCGTCTTTCCCGCTTTGTTGTTTAAGGCTTCGGCTTGTGGGCGCAGGCCTATAGGGTTGAATCAAGAACCCCGGCAGGTAGAACTCACTTGAGTCTGCTAGTCATTACACTTCACAGCAATGCACGGTAGTACAAGTCATTGCAACTGTGCAGCCTCCTTACTTGTGCTTGAAGTATCCATGATCCATTCAGCAAAGACTTAGGGCCAGACTTTTCCCTAAGGGTCCATGTACTCACATAGTATATACATTGGCCTTAAAGTACTCCCTATATAGGTACATTGGGCCCAAAGTATATGCTATATGGGTACATGGACCCTTAGGGTTTTATATGGCCGAAGCCTTTCGATGCTTGCTGTAAACTCTCAACGCTCAGTTGACGCAAGCAGGCCGTGGGCTCGATGCAGGGCATATCCTGTTTAGGGGTTGTGGTTCTAGCTGTTCGGGTTTGGGGTTTAGGGTTTAGGGTTGTAGGGTTTAGGGTCCGTCCGTCCTGTGTTTCCTTGCCTGCCGTCCTTGCCCCCCCCGACTGACCGACCGAGCGACCGACCGACCGACCCACCACGAGCCACGACCGACCCACTTGCCTACCTACCTACCTGCCTACGGATTCCTCAAACCGAATCATAAATCCTACGTTTCGAAGCGAAAATAGACCGAAAGGGAAGAAGCAATCGAAGCAGAACTCAAAACCTGAACTCAAAATCCGATATACTCAGATAGCCCATGGGCGAACTTGAAATTTGGCGTTATTTCTTCGGTCTGTCCTAGAAAGGTGGAGCTGTTTTGGACCCGGTTATTGAAGAAGAGTTATAGAGAAGCCTCAGACCAGACCTGCCAGGCTGAAAACAGCCCAAACTTTGTAAAGCATGGTTTTTGGGCCATGTGTAGCCGAATGATAAGCGTCCTTCGAGCCACACGGGAACCGGAAACCCTTGACTCCGGATTCTCAAACCAGAATCCGATACTGCAGTTTCTTTGTCATAGTTGGGTAACATTTTACATGTCTATGGGTACTTAAAGCCAAAAAGGAATAAACAAATAAATTGTCAATCCTATCCCGACCATGAACTATAGGTTTAGGGTGCAGGGCAAAAGAGAAACCACAGAACCAGAATCTTTTTACCCTCAGCCGTAAACCCCAAAAGGATTCCTGCAACGATGATGCGGACTTTACCAAGCGGCGGCTCGGAGAGTTCCCGGGTATTTTCTGATCGTGAGAAGTGAAAATACTTTAAGTGCTAATTACCATAATCTCACAAGCTTGAGGGATCCTTGAAGAGATTGTTGTAAAGGTGCTAACTTCGAATGTAGTAGGCCTTATGGCTTATGGCTTAGGTTGCAGGCTTATAGGGTTTGGGCTGCGAGGTGTAGGTTTTGTGCCTGTCGGTTTTGAGGTGTTTCAGGGTTGCGGTTAAAGGAGTTTGCGGGGCGTACAGTTGAATGTTTTTCGTCTCAGGACAAGGATTGAGTATCTATAGACCTTGCACCATCCAATCAGCAGCATACGCTAGACCCGATCCCTAAGCCACCCCGAAGCCCAAGTCAGAAGACACGGCACCTGAGCACGCGCGGGCCTCCAAACCCTAAACCGGTTTAGGCCCAGAGGCCAAGGAGTGTTTGAGGTTTTGAGGTTTCGGGTTTTGGAGCCCTGGTTTCGATAGGGAAGACTATCTACTTCGTAATATTCCACTCTAGTCCATATATTGCCATATATACTTGTAATGGAACAGTTGTACAAGTCATATCCCAAACACTAAACCTTAAACCAGAGGCCAGAGGCTCCTGCTGTAGTTTTGGGGTTCATCTGTTCAGTGCGACCTGCGACCAGTTGAGGAACAATCAGTGTTTCCCTGACGGCAACGATGGCAGCAAGCCGCTTGGCATCTGATGGCTTGAGACGCAGGCACAGTAACACTCTGCATGTTTTTGGTGTTGTTCTCAGGGATCGAGGGTTCCTTCGTACGGTGATGTCGCCGTATGACTATTATGTATTCGAAACCTCTACGGTGGAAGGTCTGTTGATTGACAGACATGCGTCTTTTGCTTCGGTATGGGAGACAGCCACGATTGGAACGAAGGGTCTTGGAGTGTGGATCCCCTGAACCCTTAAACCCCAAGGCTTGAACCAGAAATCGTAACTCCTCCTTGAGCTTTTCTAACCTGAAGCCCTTGAACCCGAAAGCCCCAAAACCCCACACCATCAACCATTCATTGAGGCTTGCAGTATAAGCTTTGAGCCCTCAACTACCCCTTCAAGGCTCCACATAGACCGGTAGACTGTACACAGTAGGGCGTTTAGGCCCCGAAAGCCCCTCATCTGGGCGCTTAAAGCCCTCAAACCCTTTACTCACAAGGCTTGAAACCCTACAGCCACAAACCCTGAACCCCAAACCTGTAAAATCTCTAAACCCTAAACCCCTAAGCGCCCTAAACCCCCAAACCCTGAAACCTCTTTGAAGCCCCAGAACCCTAAAAGCCCGAAAGCACCAAAAGCCACAGGTCTAAGCCCTGGATTAGGGTTTAGGGTTGAGGGGTTTAGGGTTTAGGGGTTTAGGTTTTAGGGCATCCAAAATACCCTAAAACCTCTAAACACGCTGAAAACCAAAAAGAAACAAAACAAAACGCTAACCCTAACGACCTTAGTTAAAAGCCTTAAACACGTTAAAAGCCCCGAAAGCTTTAAAACACCCGAAATCAAGGTGCAACTCTTGTTCCGCTCTAGACCTTGCCAACTCTGCGGACACGACCTGTTGGGCCAAGAGCCGCCGCAACCTGGCCGGCGTATGGCTTTAACTTTAACGGCTTTTGGAAGGTTTTTTAGGGCTTAGTTTACGGTTTAGAGTTTAGGGATTTTAGAGGTTTAGGGTTCAGGGCTTGGGGCTTAGAGGGTTTAAGCCCTAAAGCTGCATAGGTTTAGTTTAGGATTTGGTTTCGGCTTTCAGGATTCCACGAAGCTTAAACCCTAAAGTCCACAACGAAGCCAAGCCCCATAAACGTATATCTCGCCCCCCCGCCCCCCCCCCCCCCTCCCATAAAGCANAGGTTTAGTTTAGGATTTGGTTTCGGCTTTCAGGATTCCACCAAGCTTAAACCCTAAAGTCCACAACGAAGCCAAGCCCCATAAACGTATATCTCGCCCCCCCCCCCCCCCCCCCCCCTCCCATAAAGCAACCCTAAGGCCAAAGCCATGCGCCCCAAAAACCTCAGGCCCTGAAGCCCCTCTCTGCAGAATCCTCCCAGAGAGCCCAATACCGCTTAATTAAGGAGTATACCTTAAATGATTAGGGGCTTCATATTATGATTTTAGCTATATTCCTTAATTAAGGGGTATTGGGCTCTCTGGGCTTATGCCCTTATGCCCTTCTCTACAAACCTTAAGACCCTATATAGTTGGCTCACAATCAGTCCGAAGCAAAACTAAAGCTTTCAAAAGAGATGAAGTAGTTCAGGCAAAATCTCCCAGAGATGAGAATAGGTCGAAGTACAGACCCGACATGCCTGGAGCTTAAACCCTAAACCGTGTCCCAAACGTCACACAGGCTGCTCCCGGTAGGGAATTTTGGCTACTAATATGCAGTTGGAAATGGGCCCACAAAAAATAAAGTAAACCATAGAACACCTCAAGAAGCCAGGCAGCCGAGAATGCGCCACTGATCCTCGCAGCGGGGATTTCCTGAGCTGTCAGTTCGAGGGGCAGTTCAATGGCCAGGCGCATGCGGTGGGGGTTCAGGGTATAGGGTTTAGAGTTTAGGGGTTTAGGGGCAGAAACTCAACGGGATCGGCTTGCCTAGACCCCCGAATTACCTTCTAGTATACATCCCAAATACCCAAAATTTAGGACCATAAGGGCTCCAATTACAGGGCCCTGGGAGGTCCTGGCAGGGTTTAGGGGTTTTAGCGAGACTCAAACGGATCCTTATGGGCGAAGGGTTCCTTGAAGGTGGCGGTTTCGGGTTGAAGTATAACTGAATGCTTTTCGGTTTAGGTATGTTGTGCTACGGTTGCAGGTTCCTGGTTTTGATTGACGTCAGGGTTTAAGGTCTTTTTGAAACTTGTTTAAGGACCCGAGAAACAGTAGTTCAGGGCTTTGACCTTTAGCCCTACATAGCCCGAAACACTACTAAACTATGTGCCCTCGATCCTAAACTAAACCCCTGGAGCGTGATGGCACTTTGGGGCCCAAGTCTTTGTTTACCACAGGTATCATTGTTAAAATTATGATTGCTATTTTGACTGTAAAAACGAATATGACCATTATTGTTATTTTCATTGCTAATTGCTGCTATTCAGACGACACCTTCTGGCCAAGTACGCCCGAGAGCTGGTCCATTCTTTCACGGGCGCAATAGTGGCGGTGGGGGTTGGGGTCTGGTGTTCACATCCATAAACCCCTTGGCCCAAATATTAGACGGAGTTCCCGCAATAAACGCTAGGATAGTGTTCTTGAGGGATCTTGCTCTTGCTCCTGCTCTGGCTCTTGCTCCGTCTTTTGCTCCAGCTCCTGCTCTTGCTTTTGCTCCTGCTTTTGCTCTTGCTCCTGCTCTTGCTCCTGCTCTTGCTCCTGCTTTCGCTCCTGCTCTTGCTCCTACTCCCGCTCTTGCTTTTGCTGTTTCTCCTGCTTTGGGGTTTGCTCTTGCTCCTGCTCTTGCTCTTACTCCTGTTTGTGCTCTGATGTAGTCCCACTCCTGCTCTTGCTCCTGCTCTGGCTCTTGTCTTGCTCCTGCTCTTGCTCCTCCACCTTCTCTTGCTCCTGAACCGCCCTACTGCAATTAGGTTTCTTAGGCGGGGATGATTTCGGGAGGATTGGGCTCCCAAGCGTTTTTAGTAGTACGGGGCTGTTTCACAAAGGGGGAACTGATTAAACCCTAAACCCTAAACCCCAAACCCCAAGAACCCCTGAACCCCAACAACACGCAGATCAACAGCCCTAAACTCCTGCAACCATCCTGTCGAAGCCACTGTCCAGGCCCCTGCTATCAGTATCATCTATACAATATACCCAAAACCCTAAAACTGTTAAGGCCCCTAGATTACAGAAGCTGCGGCGAACCCATGTGGAGCGAAGTCTGTGTCTTTCAACAGCCCAGAACGACGTTTTACATCCCCACACGCTAATTGCGAGACCCGGCGCCCAAAAAACTCTTTAGACCCTACCGCCCTAAGTCCTTAAGCATTGAAGCCCTAAACCTCAAAAGCCTTCACAGATGTGAATTCCCTGTAGTTCCCTCACGGCAACCATAGAGCAATAACTATATAACCCCTAATGCCACAGACCCTAAACCCAGTAGAAAGCAATATCCTATTCCCTATATCCTGGCTGCTATAGCTCCAGAGAACAGGCACAAGCCTGCTATGCGAAGCCTCCGGAAGGGTTCTGCGTGAAGAAGGTGGCTGTGAGTGTGTTTAGGGTTCAGGGAGTTGGGTGTTCATTGAAGCCTTGGGTTGAAGGCTTGGGGTTATCTGTTTAGGGTTTAGGGTTTAGGGTTTTGGGCGAGGTTTGCTTCAAGAGTGCGGGGTTCATGAGTCAAAGGTTCACTATTGTTGTGTTTGGGGCTTGCGGTTCTTCAGTTTGACAGTGTTGCAACCGAGTTCGGCATTTCGGGTGCGCTCTTCCACTTGGTCTATCTTAGAAAATTTGATTTTTGTGCTCGGTTATTGAAGAAGAGACAAAGTGGCAATAGGTATCAAGGGTCCACTCCAGACAGACGCTGCCTTGGGGTATTTTTATACCCAACCTAAATTGTCTGTGAACCCTAAGAAGCACTGATTTAAAGGCTTTGGAGATGGGAGTTTAGGGTTTCGTGATTTAATCAAGGTAGATGGTGGATTGCTTTCCTGCTTACTTTTCAACCTAGCTGCAATTGGGTCAGATCTCTGTGCCAGACAACGAAACACAACGGACAAAGTTCGGGTTGGGTTTAAGTTGCAGTAGGCGTTGAGGGGCTTTGGAGCTTCGGATATAAACTGTGGGAAGGATGGGTGCAATGGTTGTGGGTCAGGATTCCCCTGAAATACCTAAGCCATAAGCCACAAACTGAAGCCCTGAACCTCAAGCTTTAAGCCCTACACCCTTGGAGGCCTGAAACCACTCAAAAACCCTGTAGAAAGTCATTACAGAACTCTTCTACAAGACCCTAAACGCTAACCGTGCTCCGGCAAGGGGGGAGGGCAGTTCTGCGCCAGCGTGTTTGGAATGGGGTGCTTCCACGATCTGCCGAAACAAACTTTTAGGGGCTTCGGGTTTACAGTTTAGGGTTTAGGGTGTCTGTTTTGGTTTCTCCAAACTTGTCTGAACCTCTTTAGACTCACCACTGTTGCTGAGGTCTGCGCCAAGCAGGGCGGGTCGAAGTTTTGCAGGCCGGTTTTAGGTTGGTTCCCGGGAGCTCGAACCAGGTAATAAAGCAGGGGCCTGAATAAACGCCAACATCCTCTTTTAGGTTACTGAAATGTAGTTCTACTATCATGTACTCCAAACCCGAACCCCATTGTAAATATTAAGGCCCCTATGTATTGAGCAAGGACCCTAAACCTCCAACATGTCACGATCTACGGAATCTATGGGTTGCGGGTTTAGGCTTGGAGGTTTGACGTTTAGGGTCCAGGTGATTTCCAGGAGGCCCAACCTGGAGAAGTCTTTTCTCACCACTTGAGCACAGCCGGCACTCTGAACTCTCAGCTCCAAGTTTCACCTTGACCAAAGCCTGAAGAGACAACTCAGTTAGAGTTTAGGGTTGGGTGTTGGTTTCAGGGTTTTGCAAACTTAGCTGAAATGTTGCTTGCACCGGAAGTTAGGAAGCAGATGTCGGGGAAGGCGCTCGCTCGGTCTAGAATCAGAAATGAAAATCTGGAGTCAACATCCTTCCATCACTCGCTGAAGGGCGAATCTAGAGGCGTTCAGATTTAGAATCTAGAATAGGGTCTACAGTAATAAGGAAGCCCAAACAGTGATTTTGTAATTTGTTCAAACTTCTATATCGGGACGACAGGTCTTTAGATAGGCCTGAATCAATAGCAGGCACTGGCTTTGAAGTGCTCAGTGCTCCAGGTAGTTGCAAGTAAATACGTAGGGATACGATCTGCAGTTATCAGTGCTTATCGGCCCAGTCTTTTCTTTGCAGCGCTACTTGTATTGCCGGACGAACCATGAAACCCTGGCAAACCCTCATAAAATCGATCCTAAGGCCCAAACCCTACACTGACCCTCGACCCTAAACCACAATTAAACACCAAACCATAAATGAGCCTTAAGATCTAGCATTTACCAATCAGCCGGCACTCAAGCGACTCCAATGACCCTTAGTCACAGATCATCATGCAGAACAAGGTTTAGGGCTTGGGTGTTAGGGTTATAGAAGCCTGAACAATTAGTACTACTTCTCCTTAGGGTTCGTTATTCGTATGTAACATCCTCCAAAACCCTCTTGTAATGATTCAGACCCACATAGTAAATTATTATAGAAATTCCTGTAAAAACCTCCGAAGGAGCCCAGTTCGAACTATTTTACCCCGAAACCCCTAAACCCCTAAACCCCTAAACCCTAAACCCCCTAAACCCTGACCCCTAAACCCTGAACTCCTAAACCCACCTAAACCCACCTGACCCCTAAACCCTAAACCCTGAACTCCTAAACCCTAAACCCCTAAACCCTAAACCCTTAAACCCTGAACTCCTAAAGCCCAAAACTGGGACGCAAAAAGGACTTTCGATCCGCCAACCTCGGGGCAATTCTGCGTCGGCGATTCGAACGCAGACCCGAGCCTTGTCTGTTTGGGGCTCTGGGGGTTTAGGGGGCTTAGGGGGTTGAGGGGGTTTAGGGGGTTTAGGCTTAGGGTTTAGGGCTTAGGGGGTTGAGGGGGTTTAGGGGTTTAGGCTTAGGGTTTAGGGTTTCAGGGGTTTAGGGTTTGGGGGTTTAGGGGCTGTTTGGGGCTCTGCGGGTTGAGGGCTTACCAAGACCCCCAAAGTACCCTTTAAAGGGCTCTAATATTTCTCATTAAGAGGTAATTAGGGACTACTATAAAGGGTAGTTGGGGTCTAGGTAGGGTTTGGGGCTCTGAGGGGCTTAGGGGGTTTAGGGGGTTTAGGGTTTAAAGGGTTTAGGGTTTAGGGGTTTAGGGATTAGGGTTTAGGGTTTAGGGTCTACCGATTTATGGGGTTTAGGGTTTAGGGTTAGGTTCCTTTAAGGGTTCCTTTAAGGGTTCCTTTAAGGGTTACTATACGGGTACTATAGGGGTTTAGGGATTCTAGTTTTAGGGGTTTGGGGTTTAGGGATTCCGAGTTTCGGGGTTTACGGGTTTAGAGTGCTATGGGTTTAGGATTTACAGTTTAGGGGTTCTGGGTTTAGGGCGTTTAGGGTTTGGAGCTGTTCAGAGGATGCAGAGTTAGGGGTTTAGGGGTTCTGTAAGGTTTCGGGGTGGTTTTCTTGCAGGATTAATTATTTCCCAGAAACTCCAATATCCCGTAATTAAGGAATATTCCTTAAATCATATTAGGGATCCTACTATAATTCAAGGAATATTCTTAAATTAAGGAATATTGGAGTCTCTGGGTTAGGATTACACAAGGCGTCAGGGTTTACCAGGAACCCCCCAAGTACCCTTTCAAGCGCTCTACGATTTCTCATTAAGAGGTAATTTATGGGGACTACTATAAAGGGTAGTTGGGGGGTCTGGGTAGGGGTTCAGGATGAATGTCTGTTGGCGTAAACTCCCGACTGCTTGACATTCAACATGGCCTCCCCGATGCATCTGCCAGGATCGATCACGTCGTCGTGCGCTACACATGCGGCTCGGAGAGACTTGGGGGGCGGTCCTCACAGGTGCTTCAACCCCTAAACACCGAGACTGTAGAGTTCTACTATTGAGGATGTCAGAGTGCGTTGATATCCTCAGTCCTAAGTTATTACCTGGAGACAAACTATGCTTGAACCGATGCTTGAACCGGAAGAAGTCGCAGAGAAGAAGCGACATGAACTTTTACTTGTGGTTAAACAACCTAAACTTTAAGCTTTAAAACCTCAGCCAAAGCCGAGGTTGTAACCCGAATTTGCTCACCTTCACCGGGAGCTGTGGCGGCGGAAACCCGGATGACATCCCAAAGTACGAGGTCATGGCTGGTGCCAGGAGGGGGAGGGTTTTGGATTTGGTAGGCCTTTGGGTTACGAGAATTGAGTCACATTCCCTTGCAAAAGCAGCACGAGCCTAAACCCTAAACCCCTTAGCCTAAACCCTAAACCCCTAAACCCTACAAGCGGACAGGAACGATGCTGGAACCTCCTGGTCCCTGCCTGTGAGCTTGACCTGCGCACCAATGAGCGCCCGGAGTCAGCTGAACAGGGAGAAGTACGTGGCCCGGCAGCACAGAAAGCCTTTAAAAAGTCCCTATACGTAACTCGGCAGCTACTTCAAACCTACATATCTCCCACAAAATCTGTTTTTGTTGTTGAGGGGGGGGGGCGGGTGTAGGGTGCGCTACAGGCTGCCATTCCTTGGTGTCTGGAGCTTTATTTGGGCACCCTAATCCTAAACCCTAAAACCCTAAACCCTAAACCCTAAAAACGCTAAACCCTAAAACCCTAAAAACCCTAAACCCTAAACCGGTAGGGTTTAGGATATGCTGCAGGCTTGGCGCCAGCATTCTGCCCTGGGAGTCTGAACCTTTGGGTTTTTTAAGATGCAGGGTTTCAGGCTTCAGGGTTGGGAAGTAATGTTGTTTTTTTTGCTGTGGCCCCGCCGGGTCTTTTTAGACCCGATGTAGTACCCCAGACATTTTTTGTTATTGTCTAAAAAGACCCGGCGGGNCCCGGAGCCGGAGCAAAAAAAAAACACCCTGGGTGTGTTTTTTGTTTTGCTCTGGCCCCGCCGAAAGGTCGCGGTGCCCAACGGAGCGCAAAAAAAAAAAAAACTTTGCACACCCGGGGCCGACAGCAAAAAATTTTCTAGAAACCAATGACGCGGGGCACGAGCAAAAAGGGGCCACAACAAAAAAAAACACCCTGGCCTTCAGGGTTGTAGGGTCTACGGCCTCGGGGTTTAGGGTGTTAGGGTTTTAGGGTTGAGGGTTTCAGGGTTTTTGGTTTTGGGGTGTATGCTTCTGAGCCGGATCAGATCTCTAAATCGTCAGTATTGCGGAAACCTGAAGCCTGAAGAGTTAGTAACATACCCCTGAAGGCGTAGATAGAAGTACTGTGATACATGCACCAAAAGCCTGTTCCAATTATGTAGGCCCTTAGAACTATGTTCTACAAGGGATTTTAAGGCAGATCAAGGGCTGAGAGTCTTTCTGATTTTCGGTGTGTTTGTTTTGGGCTGTCGTGTTTGGGATTAAAGTCTTGTGAAAATCTGAAACAAGAACACGCACCCACCCAAAAATAGATAACACTAGGACTGATAGCATTATGCTTATTATACGAGTCAGACCGATCGTACCGATGATCGTCGACCATATTGGCAGATATCATAAAGGTTCTTCCGCAAAGAATCGCAATAATCATGAGCCTGCTACTGCTACCGGAAAACAACCAACAACGGTAAATCATAAGCCCCAAACCTTGACCCCCCCCCCCTCCAAAAACAAACAAAAAAAACAAACCCTGAACCCTACACCCCGAAACCCTGAAACCAAACCCTGGATTGCAAACCTTGAGCTTCTAAGCCCCAAGCCCTAAACCCCAAACCCTGAGCCCCTAAACCTAGAAACCCTAAATCCCCCAAGCAAAAAGCCTAGGTTCCTCAGTAGTACCCTTTTGCCCTTTTTAGTTTGGGGTCCCCTTATTAAATCCGAGCAGTAAGAAAAAGGCTACCCTTATTATAATGGGCCTAGCCCAGAAAGTTGGAACATGGCTTTAGGAGGATTAGTGCTAGGATTCCCTTATACTTTACCTTAAGGGCATGAGGATAATGATGTTCCAACTTTTTGGCTTCGAACCAAAAAAACGGGGCGCATCGGAGGAGATCCCCGAGACGTGCTCGGCATTGCTGCCCGGGGAGTCCTGTGAGGTGGGTTGCAGCTCCAACTACATCCTTCAGAGGAGCCCTGTGGTATAGTATAGTAGAGTATATTATAGTATAGGTATAGTAGATTGTGGTATATTACGGTATGGTTATCATCTTTTGTCCTCCAACTACATCCTTCAGAGGAGCCCTGTGGTATAGTATCCCCAAGGGTCCAAAGGACTCAATAATAAGGTACGTGGGTTTAGGATAGTAGTTATGTAGGTTAGGATTTTGGAGAGCTGATTATATTTGGGGTATAGTAGAGTGCATTGGATTTAGGGTTCAGGGATTAGGGGTTTGGTGGTTTAGGGATTATAGGGTTTAGGATTTTGATGGTTTAGGGTTTAGGGATTTAGGGTTGTGGGTTTAGGTGGTTTAGGGATTAGGGTTTAGGGTTTAGGATTTTGGTGGTTTAGGGTTTAGGGGTTTCGGGTTTCAGGATTTGGGGTTTCATCAGGTCGGGAAGGGGAAGTACATCCTTCGAAGGAGCCTGGGTCTGGTTTTCGAGGTTTACGTTAGGCTTTACGGTTAGGGTTTAGGGTTTAGGGTACATCCTCAAAAGGATATTGTTTTTTAGGGAGGTGGGGTGGAAGGTTTAGGGCTTTGGGTTTAGGGGTGGCGCCCTGGGATCTCTTAGTAACGCATCTATGTCGGGCTTTCGGAGTGGAGCTTCGAGCTTGGGGTTGACTGGCGGGTTAAAGCAAACGGTTTACGGCTTAGGGATTTAGGGTTATAGGGTTTTAGGATTTAGGGCTATAGGGTTTTAGGATTTAGGGTTATAGGGTCATAGGGTTTTAGGATTTAGGCGTGCGTAATCAGTATATAAGACGAGTCCTTAGCTTCCCAAGACTGTCTTTGGTATCATCAACCACCACCCTCTGCCGGCCGCAAGACTAGACTCTAGACAAGTATTTCAGTGCACGAGTCGGAGTCTGCGTCCCTGGCTATGAGGAGAAACGGCCGGGGCACTTTCACTTGCCAACTGGGAATGAACAGGCGGCTTGAGTATGGCGCGGGTCCAATGTAGGGGCCAATATACTCCGATTCATTAGGGCTACTCACCAACAAAACAGATATGCTGTAATACGCCACACAACGCTATTCTCATGTTCAGGGCCTCTACAGTACGGTATCCATCATGGTTCAACGATGGTTGTTATTGCGTCACCCAGGCAATTTTTTCGTTTTTTGTTTTCGGTTCAGTGAATAGTTGGAGACGAGTGCCCCTATACAGCAGAACCTAGATTAAATGGTTTAGGTTTTGTCGCATTAGGATATTAGGGCGGAGGGGTTTGAGGGTTTCGGTTTTTCAGGGTTGAGTGTTCGGGGTGGAGGAGGAGGATAGTAAGATCGAGTTCAATGTTTGCTGTTGTTTAGGTAGCAGCAGAATAGCAGGATCGAGTTAGATTGTTTTGTTCGGGTGTGGGCTTTTGAGTGTAGGATAGGAGGGTAGTACGATAAAGGATGATAAAGGTTTGCACAACCCATCACAGTACGCCCCAACAAGTCAGTCCCACCAAGCCGGAACATGGATGAAGGATACGTAGTTTTGGCTTGGGATTAGCTTCAAACCGCCTTTCGGGCATGCCCAAGTTTCCGGCAGTGATTGCAGAGGTGCTGAAACTAGGCCCCAGGTAGCTTTAGTGAACTCTCCAAACCCCAAATGCCCCAAACCCGCAAAACAAAGCCTCAGCTTGTTGCTGAAGCTTCTACGGGTTTGCGGCTCGGGATACAAGGCTATACTCTCGAAGCTCCTTTTTGACCCGTTTCATATGCCCAGGTTAACATGCTGCTTGAACCCTTCGACCAGGGTTTAGCTCAAGATCGAAACCCAGAGAGCCCAATACCCCTTAATTAAGGGATATAGCTTAAATCATAATATGAAGCCCTTCATGATTTAAGGTATGTTCCTTAATTAAGGAGTATTGGGCTCTCTGGGAAGTTTCCTTAAGACTGCCAGGTCCTTCTCAAGCCCGCCGTAGTCCCTTCAACCCTTAACCATTATAATAAGGATCCCACTATTTAGGGTACTATATTAGGGTCCCTATTTTCGGAAACTCCCAAGTCGTTACAAAGCCGTGAAACCTAAGCCGTACCACGTTCCGAAAGTCTTCAATGCACTACAACCCTTAAACTTCAGATGCACACCAAAAGCCTTAACAACCATTGACAACCCTCAACCCTGAACCCTAAAAGTTTCAACAACCGCAGCCCTCAACCCTGAACCCTAAAAGTTTCAAAAACCGCAGCCCTCAACCCTGAACCCTCAAAGTTTCAAAAACCGCAGCCCTCAACCCTGAACCCTCAAAGTTTCAAAAACCCGCAGAAAGAGCCCAGAAAGTTTGGTTCCAGGCAGCCGGCAGGCAGATTCCCGAGGTGCAGAGCGAAGCCGCCACTCGGCCTCTGGTGGTACCACTCCGCCTTTAATTTGCGGGGTTCGCAGATTAAAGGCGGAGTGGTAGGTTTAGGGTTTAGGGCCCGAACGAAACCCTTTAAGGGATCGGATGGTCTATACGGGTTATCTATAAGGGATCTATAGGGGTCACTATAAGGGTTAGTTACTTTAAGGGTACTCTAAGGGTTACTAGAAGGGATCTATAAGGGTTTAGCGTTTAGGGTTGAGGGTTTAGGGGGTGTTTCGGGTTTAGGGCTAGTGTCAGGGCAGGGGGTTCTTGAAGGATCCTTCAGCTGTTTTTTCTATGGATTCTGGGGGCTGCAGGTCGAGATTGTGTAGTTTCCTGTGTCAGAAGGTTCTTGCATGTGCCGTAGGCTTTTGGGTTAGGGTTTGGGGTATGGTGCAGGGTTTCGAGGTTAACGGTGTCGGGTATAGTAGGCTACCTGAACCTGCTAGAACCTGATTGTTGTAGTTATTCAAAACCGTTAACAAAGAACTTTTCGGACCCTACGAAGCCAGTACAGTTGAAGGGTGACTGAATACTCTAAACTCTTTTGCATTTTCAAGAGCCCAAGGTAGGCGGGATGTTTGCTTGAGGTGTCATTGACCGAGCTCGACCTAGTCCTAGTACTCACACGACTTATACTTACAGCAGGGGTGTTTGGGACTTTGGTTTCAGAGCTTGGGCAGACTGGGGGTGCTGTGGCAGTACAACCAATGTCTTGTCGGAGAAACAAAGTATATAGCTCTCATTGGCCTTGTCTGAGCCATGTTCTGCAAAGCTATTGCTACTGTGCTCCAGCTTCGGTTGTCGAGAAGACATATGCCTGTCTACGATGTCAGCGCATCGGATGATTTCCCCGCGCTACATGTCGGTCTGTGCCGTGTCATTGCTCTAAGTCAACCTTCAGCCAACGCCCCACACCCTAATTAAACCCGAAACTGCAATTGAGCCCCAAACTCCTTTTGGTAATAGAAGCCCTAAATCCCGACGGATCGCCGTCGTCTCTTGTCCTATTCAAGGTATCAGCCTCTCGAGCGTCCCACTTCCCACAGAGCCCATTAAAACCAAGGCTTGAGGAACATACCACAAAGCATCTATATAGAGCTTAAGGCTTAGTTAGGGTTATAGGGATCCGTTAATTATGAAATTATGATCCTAAACCCTAAACCCTAAATCCTACTATTCCTTGCTAGTAAGGTGTGTGGGGCTCTCTGGGATTTAGGGTTTTCCAGGCTTCCAGCAGCGTCGGCGCTGAAACAGCGCCTGTCGAAGCCCATGCAGACCACTAAACTTATTTGGCCTGACCGTTTTAAATGCCCTGTTAAGGCCTCCATAGAAGGATCCTGAAGGAATCCTTTTCGAATCATTAAGATTCCTATGTCACTTGTAAAACCCTAAACCCTATACGCTATAACTTCTAAGCCCTGCCCTCTAAGCCCTAAACCCTAAAGCCTAAACCCTAAAGCCTAAACCGTAAACCTTGAATTGTTTGTTCAGGTCTGGCAAGAACGTGTGTGAGGGCCAGGCCGGTCGACAAAAGAGACGCGGACAGACGAGTTGCTGGGTGCTCGATGGGTTTCGGGGTACAGGGGTTTAGGGGGTTTAGGGTTCAGGGGTTGAGGTTTAGGGGTTAGGGTTTAGAAGTTTAGGGTGTAGGGGTTTAAGGGTTTAGGGGTTAGGGTTCAGGGTTTGGGTTCACGGTTTAGGGTTTAGGGGCCTAATTCCACCTATGAAACATTGACCATACAGTTCCTTGATATAGTACACTCTCATACACCCCAAGATCCACTTGGGAGTTTCCGAAAATAGGGGGACCTTAATATAATAGTAATATAGTACCCGAACTAGTAGGATCCCTATAAGGACCCCAAATTTAAGGTACCCCCCCCCCCTAATTTTCGGAAACTCCCACTTCTGAGTCTTAGTCTTAAGGCCCTCATAACTGGAAGGGTGGGGTTCGTTCTACTGGCCTTTTCAAGCCTTGATTGGATTTTCATGAGCTTCTGCGAGGTTATATAAGTGCTTGGGCTCTGGTTCTGAGTTTCATAAGTTTGTTTTCGTGGGGTTTGGGGTTTGATGAGTTTGGTGGGGCTTTATCAGGGATGGTCTTTGTAACAGCACTCTGTAAGGGCCTTCGTAAGGTGTTACAAGGTGTTGCCTTTGAGCTTTTGACTGTTGGAAGCTTCATATAATTAAAGGCTCCATTGCAGAAGTATGTGCAAATCCTACTAAAGGTTCAAGAGGTTTTAGGAATTTCGGGGCCCCTATCTGGATATGTGGGGTAGAGGTAACCGGTGGCGGCCGCCAGGCGCACACTTCCACGACGACAACGACAACCGGGCTGCCTGCTGATTGCGAGCTTTGCGCGCAGATTGGCCCCTTGGCCGGAAGCCTTCTGAAAACCTTTTGCCAATTTAGGCGAAAGCTTCTTGTCCAAGGACCCTTTGATCCCTGAGCATATCAACCCCAAACACCAAATCCTGATGAAACCCTAGACACTTATTCTTGCCTAGACCCCCAAACTACCCTCTTATATACCTTAGCAACCCTTAAATACCCACTATTACGGACCATAAGGGCTATATTAGCAATTAAAGAGGGCCCTTAAAACCTCCCGGCGAAAGGCTTTCTATAAGGTTTGTGCTGAGGGGTGTAAGCTTGGGAGAAGAGGCTTCTGGGCTCTCGAACTGCCAGCTCCATAGCCTACGCTGCAAGTAGAGTCCATGCATCGATAAGACCTAAGAAATGGCTGAATCTAAACAGAGCCCGATTCCTTAGCATGAATGGCCAGCCCTAAACCCTGAACCTTGAAATCAGACCCTTATCCCTACACTCTGAACCCTAATTCGTGCCAACCCGAGGCAACTACAAAGACAGCCGCTTCGAGCAGTGTCGCTTCTGGGGTGACCCTCACATCACGAGCCTTTGCAAGCCTTAGCGGTCTAGGTTTCAGGGTTTGGTGTTTGGGGTTTAGGGTTCAGTATTAGGGACCCAAAAAGCACATAAGCATCAGCGTTTTATGGGGATATCCCTACCTTATTGGGCCTCTTCGTACGGGGGTTTATAGGGGATATGATTTTGGGGGCCCTAGAGTATAGGGTTTGTAGGGGTTTTGGGGAGGTGGGGCTTAGGACTTTGTGGTTTAGAGTTTAGCGCTGGGGATTTGGGGACTTCCGGGGTGCGCAAGTTTTGGGGTTCTTGGGGTTTGCGGTTTAGGGTTTAGGGGTTTAGGGTTTAGGGTTGGGGTTCGGGGGGTCTGAGGTTGAGAAGCCGCTACTTGGAGGTTCATGGGTAGTTATAAGTAGGGTTATAAGGGTTTAGGGCTGCTTTAAATAAAGGGCTCTATAGGGTTATGGGGTTTAGGGATTAGGGTTTAGAGCAGTTATAAGTAGGGTTATAAGTAGGGTAACTATACTTAGAACCCATATTAGGGGACTTATAACCCCACTTGTAACTACCCATGAACCTCCAAGTGGGCAGCGCGGTGGTACGGCGCAGGACGTTTTGATGGGCATTGGGGTCAGGTTGTTGATACGGCTGATGACCAAAATCCTGCATAAGCCAAGTACAGTATATAGTACCATAATCTCTAGTTTAGGTATACAGGGTCATGCAGAGTTGAGGGCTGATTTACAGGGAATAGGGTTTCGGCGGTTGAGGTTTGTTTGCTTTTTAGGGGTTCAGGGTTTAGCCGTTTAGGGTTTTAGGGGTTTAGAAGTATCCCTTTATTGTTGTCATAAGTTACCACTGTTATTGTTAGCATTTGTTTTATTATTGTTGCTGTTTTTGTTTTTGTCACTGTTGTTGGAGGTGCCCTATAGCTAGGCTAACTTACCCTAGAAGCCCACTTACCTTTACACCCGGTTACTGTTAACTGTTCCTGAAACCGAATGAAAAAGCTGATAGTACAATTCCCATAGCCCAAACTGCAAACTCAATACATGTTGCTGAGCTTCTGGGGTTAGAGTCTGGGGGTGGTTGAGCAGCCGCAACCATCGCCCTCTCAGTTAATCCCGTCAATTCTGCAGACAGAGATTAAGTGCTTAGATAAGGTTTTGCTGGATTTTTTGGGCTTCGTGTGTTCAGGGTTTTGGAGTTTTAGGGTCGATTAGGTTGAGGGTTTCTTTGCCCTGAGTCCTTTGTTTTTTGGTTGGTTGCCTGTTTTTGTCACGTCCGGGGAGTGCCCCAAGCTCACCCGGAAAGGTAAGGGTTCTGTGGCCAAGCGCCATACTTTACAAGAGGTTCGGCACCCGAAAATCCTAAACCCTAAAGCCCGAAACCCTATAACCCTGTAACCCTATTTATTAGCTCTATGCCTATAACTCCCATAACCCTATAGCCTTAAACCTACTTTGCCCGAAACCTTGAAACCTAAACCCGGGACCCTGTAACCTTATGTAGCCCAAAAGCCTTACAAGCCTATAACCCTAAACCTACTTTGCTGTTCCCCTAAGGGTCCAAAGGATCCAATAATTGGGTACTTGGGTTTGGGATAGTAGTTATGTAGCTCAACATTTGGGAGAGTATATGATTATTAGGTACTCGGACCCTTAGGGTTCTGCTCTAAGGAAGAGCTGGCGCCCGAAGAACCGCTTCAACTTCCAAGGCCGTTGGGGACAAGCGGCCTAGCCCAGCGAACTTTAAGGGCTCCTTTCGGGGGTTCCTTTAAAGGGCTCTAGTATAGGGTTTAGGGTTTTGGATTTTGGGTTTAGGGTTTTGGATACTTATAGGGTTTAGGGGTTGGGGTTTGGGATTCTAGGTTTAGGGTTCTGGTTTAGGGTTTTGATTTTGGGGTTCAGGGTTTAGGGGTTAAGGGTTCCTTTTGGGGAGCGTTTGTAGTAGGTCTTTGGGTCATGGGTGCTACAAGGCGTCTACGGCACTCTAAACCCTAAAGTCATGGGTACTACAAGGTTTCAACAGCACCCTGAACCCCAAGTAATGGGTACCAGAAGGTTTGTACAGCTTTCAACCGTGGGCACCCCCCCGGTACTCCGAGATGCGAGGCGGAATGGTTCGAGGGTTCTCCGTTTGTTGGTTTAGGTTGTAAGGTTTTGGAAAGCTTCCTGTGGCCCTAAGCCAAGAACTTCAAAGCCTAATGCTTACAACTATAAGCCCTAAACCCTAAACCGGAATTAGATGCACCCGGTTTCAGTTTTTTGCGGCCCAGGGGATCCTCGACCGCAAAAACCCGAACTTGACCATCAGTTTGGCAATCACGTTTAAGCTTTCAAGCGCCTCTATAAAAGGATGCTTTAGAGGTCCTATTAAGGGTTCTGTCACGGTTCAGTGGCCTTGAGCACGTGCTTACTCTTCAAAGCTTCAAAGCCATGCCACCAGCAGTTTTGCCCCAAAGTCCTAGCAAGTCTGCGCAAACAGGCTGCATGAGCACAACAAGCCCAAAATCCGAAATAAATCCTTCGCAGCCCTATCGGCACCTGCTTCGCTTCTAAAGCTAAGGCCCGTTTAGATTATAAGCCTTAAGCCGGCCCTAAACGCCTAAACCCGAAACATCCCTAAACCCTTTAACAGAACCCCTAAATCCCCAAAGGAACCCCTAAACCCTAAACATCCCTAAACCCTAAAACCCTGAACAACCCTAAGCCATAAACACCCCTAGAGCCCTAAAGCCCTGTAGTTCCCTTCTAGTAACCCTTATAGATCCGTTAAAGGAACCCCTAAACCCTAATCCCTAAACTCGAAATGTCCCTAAACTCCTAAACCCCTAAAACCCTAAACCCCTGTAGTACCCTTATAGTAACCCTAGGCCTTATAGCAACCCTTATAGATCCCTGAAAGGAACCCCCAAAACCGCTCGAACCCGTCAGACACCGGCATCCACCGCTACGCCCGCGCCGCGCGCTGCGCCGGCAGCTTCGAGCTCCACGTCTTCCAGTGCTCTCCGGCAGAATTTAACCCTATATGAGACCATGTACCCAAAATAGATCCCAAATAGACCCCAAATAGTATATACTTGGGCGTTACTTAATGTAGTCCCTATGTAGATACTTTGGGGCCAATGTATATACTGTTTAACCCTTAGGGTAGTGGAACTATGCTGGGTCCCATGACTACTATTAGGGTTACTGTAAGGGTTACTATATAATGCTCTTCGGCAGCAAAGTCTACGGGGTTTAAGGTTAAGGGTTTAGGGTATCGGGTTTAGGGGTTTAGGGTTTAGGGGTTTAGGGGTTTAGGGTTTGGTGTTTAATTAGGGTTTAGGGGAACAGTCTTCCAATGCTCTTCGGCAGCAATGGCAGCAAGAGCTCGAAGGACTCTAGGGTTCAGGTAAAGTTTCGGGCTTCGGGTTTAGGGAAGGTTTAGGATGTAGGGAGTTTGGGATGAGGGCTGCCAAAGCTCCCAAGCTTAGGGTACAAATTAGGTTTGGTGCTTGGGTTATCATTATTTGAGGGTTTGGGGCATTGAGGCTTTCGGGTGTAGGGTTTGGGTGAACGTTTAGGCTGTTAGTGTTTCTTCCATTAACCATACCGTTATGCCTTTTCGTGCTGTTCCTCGAATGCAAATCTACCATAACCTGCTTGTTTGCCGTGTCCCCGCGGCTTTGATCATTGCATATCAGATTATCAAGGCAGATTATGGCAATTCTTAAACCCTGAACCCTTTAAGTAGGATTCAGTGCATAGCGCCTTTCGAGGTCAGTACAGCCGTGGACGGAACTCGGTGGCCACAGCGCTGGCAGCTCGGCTCCTTGACTGCAACTGGCACTTAAAAAACGCTGTAAACTCGACGATAGGGGCCTTAATGTAGGAACCTTAGGGTTCCTTTAAAGGGGTCTATAAGGGTTACTATAAGGGATCTATAAGGGTACTATAATAGTGTAGGAACCTGATTAAGAAACCTTTGGCCTTTATTAGGGTTCCCTATACGAATCCTACTATTTGGGGTTTTAGGCCCAGGGTTTCTCAATCAGGTTCCGACATTACACCGCTGTAAACTCTACGATAGGGGCCTTAATAATTAGAGTATAGGGTTCCTTTAAAGGGGTCTAAGAGGGCTACGATAAGGGATACTATAAGGCTTTAGTATAAGGGCCTTAATAATTACTTATACGTTTTGAAGGGTTGCTTGTTCTAATTATAGTATAGTGGGCTCCAAAACCCTCTTCTAGTCATTAAGGCCCCTATATCAGCCGCCTAGCCCTAAACTCAACTGGACTTTGGTCTGCTGCTCAAAGGATCAACGGAAACGCCACCATCTTCATCAACGATCGAACAGTTGAGACGACTGGCGGAGTCTTTGCACCCTTGGATGCAGCTTCATTTAGGCTTGGGGCTCTGTCATCGTGTTTCGCCTCTCCCTTGCTCTGCAGGATCTGAGAGCACTTAGGGCTAACACAGAAGTCTGAACAGTGATCCATATTGTTCTCTCCAAACCCGATGCTCACTGAATTCTATAGACGCCGACAAGACCCTGAAACAAACATCCCCTGAACAGGAACCCACTTCCATGTACTAAGGCCTCTACATGGGTAGTTCACGGTAGTTTTCGGGCCCTTGTCATCAGGGTGCCGTACTATTTGGGGGACCCCAAACGTGACCCGAATTTAGACAACTACCCACATTATATTCTTCGAGAGCCGTTGGCTTCTCTCCTTGCTATACAGCTCCAAACCCACATCGTCACAGCATTTTCGGGTTCTAGGACTTTTGATATAGGGTCCTGTAGGGGTTCGTTGTTTTACCGCGGTTCAATGAAGTTCTAATTTTATGGTTGGTTGGTTGCTCTGTTCTTTAGGCTTAGGTTTAGCCTGCATCGCCGGCATCGCATTTTAGAATACAAGCGAGAAGCTCGAGCCCCAGGTTCTCCAAACTTCGAGACGACACCTGGAAGCCGAAAAAATCCGAACAACCTTCCCCCCTCAAGGCTTACAAGCCCCAAGCCTTATAAATTAGTGCCGGCGCTGGCCTCTATAATTGGCCTGCCTCCCTGTTCTGGCTGCATTTATAAACCCTAAACCTTAAGCCCCCTGAACCTAAGACCCTGAGACGTCAATACCTAAAGACCCCACGATCCCACACCAAGCCCCCCCAAGCCCTCAATCCTAAAGCCCCGTACCCGGCTCCCCCAAAGGTTTAGAGTTGAATATAGTGTCTAGGATCCTAACCACTATGGGCTATTAGACCTTAAGGGTACCTTAATCTACCCTTAATAGGGTCCTAATAGGGATCTTTAGGGTCTAATAGCCCGTAGTGGAAACCCCACCCTCATCAACAACACAACGCATACCTTTCGCAGCCCTATAACCCAGGAGCTGCTAACCTGATTTTAAACCCACATCCGCCTCTTTCCCCAAAACCACGAAACCCTAAATCCTAAACCTCTAAACCCTCAAGCTTAAAACGTTAAAGCCTAAACCTCTACACCCTAAACCTCTAAACCCTAAACCTCTCAACCGTTTCAGGTGGAGCCTGATTCGGGTGCCATCACAAACGACAAGAAGGGCGTCAACATTCAGAGATCGGATCTCAGAGTGGAGGGTTTAGGGTGGCTTAGGGGCTGAGTAGGTAACCTTTAACCATATAATCCTACCATCATTAAAAAGGTTAACCTTTTTTGGGCTAGGGTACTCAGCCCCTAAGGTGGAGGGATCAAGAGGTTGTTTGTTCAGTTTTTGTGGGAGCTTCAAAGGCTTTATAGGTAGTTTCATCTGGATAGTTCTCTAGATTAGCGTCCCTTTTAGGGGCTTTTTATAAGGTTGCCGTACTATATTGGGGACTGAAGAGGGTCCCTAGTTTGGAGAATGACCCATATGTTATATGGGATTTAGAATTTACAGGTTAGGGATGGAAGGGTTATAGGAGTTTCCAAAAATAGGGGACCCTTATATAGTACCCTAAATAGTAGGATCCTTATTATAAGGACCCCCAACATAAGGCCCTATTTTCGGAAACTCCCTTATAGGGTTTGGGATTTCATAAACCCTAAACCCTAAACCCCTAAGCTCTAAGCCCTAAACCCTAAACCCTAAACTTAGGACTCTTTGGGGCTTGACAAGGACGCCAGCATTCAGAGATCGGATCTTCGAGTTTCAGGCCCAAGGGGTGGTTAACCCAGAGAGCCCAATACCCCTTAATTAAGGAATATACCTTAATATATATATATATAGGACCTAGCGTTCCTTTAAGGGATCTATAGGGTGTAGGGTTTAGGGATAAGGACCCTTAATGAACTAGGTAGGGCTTTGGGACACTTTATATTTTCCCTTATTGGGCTTAAGAGGATCTTGCTTACTAATATTTTTCAAAAGCTTTAAACTTAAATCATTAAAAGGCTTCATATTACGATTTAAGCTATATTCCTTAATTAAGCGGTATTGGGCTCTCTGGGAATATGGAAGCCAAGATAGGCACCCAATAGTATTCCGTTGGTTTCCTTGTTCCGTTTATCCTGAGACAGACCCTTAACCCTAAACCTACACCCCCCCTGTAACCCCTAAACCCCAAGCCGTTTCAAACATCTTCCAGGCCCCTGTGATACGGTTGATGGACAAAATCCTGCATGACCCTAAGGACCCTAAACTATGGGAACTATGGTATATTCCTTATTACGGGTCATGCAGGATTTTGTCCATCAACCGTATTGGTCATGGTTTTGGGACTCCTGGGCTCGAAGTACCCATTAGGCTCCACAGTAGTTGCTGTTCGGGATTACCTTATAGGATCCTAGATATGCACCACAAAATGGAACTACTAGTACAATGGAGCCTATGGGTAGAAGAAGTCCTTGTTGGCCTTTTGCGGGAGGCTCCTGTTGGTGCCTCTAAATGCTTAGGGCTTGTGAGGTGCAAGGGCGCAGGGTTTTCCCTAAACCGCAGAAGCTCTGAACTGCAACGGCTCGGTAATTCAACAGATTCGGGCTGCTAGGGCTGTCCCTGTGCATTTCCATGGTCGCGGGAAAAGTCTTGAGAGTTGTTGATCGGCAGAACGGAAGCACGAATACAAATGCTGCTAGGGACTCCCCATTTGGGGTTAAGGGTCTCTGTTTGTATGGACAAGGGCTGGCCCTTGCCCTAAACGCTATGAGCCTTGTACCCGAAGCTCTACGCCCTGAATCTCTCAGGCGACGATGAGTGCGTGTTCTTCAATGTCAACGTTAAGACGCTTGGCCTTGTCAGCCCTAAGCCGCACACTTTGCACTCAGAGCCCTACAGCACAACCCTAAGACCTATAACGTCACAACACATTCCTCCACCTCAGAGAATCAGCGTGTTCGTGTAAATGGCTGCACGCCGAGGCTTTTCTAAAACGCTCCAGTCAGATGCCCGCAAAGGCTTGAAAATCCACCCAAAACCCTAAATCCTAAACCCTAAATTCTGAACCCTAAACCTTGAACCCTGAACCCGAAAAAACCCACCCAAAACCCTATAAACGTGTCCGCAGCTGTCCTTGAGCCTGCTTTCACGAGCGTTTAGGGCTCCGAGTTTTGATGAGTGTGTATAATAGAATAGAGGCCTTAATAAATAGAATAGGGTTTTGTGGTATACTATTTATACTATAGTTGTATGTAACGAGGAACCCCCGAAATAGTATAGGTAATAATTAAGACCTCTATAGTAGTACAGAAGCTCGCTGTGTCCATTGATGAGTGTAGATTTGCTGTTTTTTTTTCTCGGGAGTGTTAGCATGGAGGTTTGAGCAAGTAGTGATAAAACCTCCTTCTAACCTCTATTAACTTGAGACAATAAATACATCTCAATGCCTTGTTCTGAGATCTGAGGCCGCTCCTACTAGGAGTTTAGCACGGCAGCCTCCCAAACCCCCTGAAACCCCAGGCCACCAAAACTCCGAGCCCCCTCCTAAATCTCAAGCCCAGAGACTCCAAAAGCTTTTAATTACGGTTACAGAGGGATCCTTCGTATGATGTAGCTTATATATTCCTGAAGTCTGGGATGTGTTTCGAGTCCCTAGTGCCAAGCAAAAACAGGTACAAGCTCGTTCATTCCGAATTCCCCCTGCAAACCCGCCGAAACTCCGAAACGCCGATGTTGAGGCACGTCAACAAGAATCCAGGCCGCAGCTGTGACCAGGGATCAGCATTTGTCTTTAGAGTACAGTAAACTCCATAAAGTTGGAAACCGGATTAAGGCCAAATAGTGCTGGGGTACCCTATACATTACTCTTAAGGATTGAGGCTATGAGGTTTCCAACTTTTGGGCTTCTACTGTAATCCAACCACTCTGAGAAACCATACCCTGAGCACTGGTGCTGGGTTTGGCTTGTGGCTTGTTCTCTAAATAAGGGCCCCTTTTCTAGATAGGGCTTTGGGATATTTAAGAGTTTCCCTTATTGGGCTTAAGAGGATCTTATTTACTAATATTTTTCAAAAGCTGTAAAAGCCCCACCTAGAATAGTGCGGCACCTTTTATAAACAGGATCCCCGAAGGGACTCCAACATGGAGAACCACCCTTGCAGCTCAGCGGTGTGCAGTCATAGGGGTTTCGGTTTCTTTGTCTGAAGATCCGAGCCGAACAGCAGAAGAGCATAGAGGAGTGTTGACAGGTTTAGGCGTTTTTGGTTTAGGGTTTTGATTTACTAGGTAGGCTTCTGGGATGGTTTTGTATTTCCCTTACTGTCCCATGACAAATATTTTTCAGAGGCTTTAATGCTCCAACCTAGTTTACGTAGATGCTGAGAGCACTTTCCCTCTATCTTTCCTTGCATAGCATTACCCAGATTGCGTAGCCTAGGCCCCACGAAAACGAGTTAGTTGTTCAACAGTGTCAGCTTCGCACACAGCCATGACGGGCTACACCTGCATACCTTGGAGCATCGCATACATGTAGATTGAGTGCTGGGTACTTCTAGATTTGTGGTATTTGGAGCAGGGCTTAAGCGGCTTCAAAACAGCTTATATCCCTTGCAAAACCCATCACCCTTAAACCCCAAATTCCACAAATTCACAGCCTCTACCCCAAGGGTCCAATTACCCAATAATCATATACTCTCCAAAATCCTAAACTACATAACTACTATCCTGAAGCCGAGTACCTGATTCTTGGGTCCTTTGGACCCTTGGGGCTAAGCCCCGGATCCGACATTGCAACATCAGATCCTAACCTCCCCTAAACCCTAAACCGCCTGAAACCCTAAACCCTGGACCCTGAAACAACGGCGTACATCCTACAAGCTCTCCGCCTGGGCTTTGCAGGCTTCATGCACAACATGAAGCTGCACATGTTTGGGGAGGCCGCATTCCTAGGGCCTTTTCAGGTTTCAAGGTAGAGTTAGAGGGTTTCAGGGTTGTGGGACTTTGGCTTTAGGGTTTAGGGTTCTGGGCTTCGGTTTCCGACTGAAAGCTTTGAAGCCTCATCCTAGTAGTAGAGTAGGTAACCTTTAACCTTTTTTGTGTTACTTGCACCCCCCATAAAAAGCAAATATACTTTCAAAGGTCATTAAACATATACGATGTCGGAGCGCCTCAGTTGAGCTCCTTCCATAACATCTTCAGTCTGTGATCTGGTCAACGGACAATCCTTTGTGAATGTTTGTTTCTAAGCCTTGAACATTCTCGTAAACCCAGAAAGTTCCAGGCTAAGTTAGAACATGAGCTAACGATGAATTGTGCTGGGATGCTGTAAAAAATAGTTACTTTAAGGGCACGAGGATATTGAGATATAACGAGGTTCCAACTCTCTCAGCCCTACTTTGTGGCTTTGACTGTACAGACATTGGGGATTTCGCCAGGAAGCACGCGCACACGTATGGGAGTTTCAGCAAGCAAGAGGAACCCATTGTTACAGTCGGGGTTTAGGATTTCGGGTAGATTAAATACTGGGATCATGAGTATGAGGACTCGCACAAGAGAAACCCTAAAATTTGAACCTTAAAACTCTAAACCCTTCACGCCACAAGATGGCTCAAACATGGATAATAAACCCGCATGAAATGCTATGAAGACGAGCGTCCAGGAATCGTCGATGAGGCTGAAGTGCGTGTTGATGTGACAGTTGCTTAGGTCGGGTTCAGGGTCACCAATCTTTGTCAACCGTTTCAAAGCCAGCAATACACCACACAACCCCGCAATCGGGAGGCAGAGCTTAAACCCCAAACCTAAAACCCTAAGCCCCGACATGTGGAACCTTACCTAAACCCCCCAACTACCCTCCATTGTGCCCCAAATACCCACCATTCAGGACCATAAGGGCTCTGTTAACGGGCCCTTGGGGGGTCCTGGTAACCCCTGAACTATAGCCGGGATGCCAGGTGAAGTGTTCGGGATTAAAATTTAGGGATGAGGGGTTAGCTGTCAGGAGTTCCGGGAGTTTTTCGGACTGCGTCGCAACATCCGCATTGTATTTGTTAAGGCAGGCCCTTGTGTTTCTCCCAGTTAGAGCTCATCTTGGGGATCCACATCCCGCCAGCGCGAGGAGCAATTCCTCCAAGCTTGCTCACATGCAATTGGCTGGCACCTCACACGCGTGGGCTTGTGAACTTCTTTGCCCTGTCAGGCGCTGCTTGCCGAACCTTGCAGTGACAGTGAGTCCTCGCTGATCCTTCAGCATTGCGTGGCCACATGTTCGGCTGCCTGATGTGCAAGATGTCCCCAACGGGATCTCGCCGAAGAGAGACATGGGAAGCCTTCCTAGAACGCCTAGTAGCTCGTCATGGGGCTCTAGCTCCCCGAGCTCCCCGCTGCTCCCCGTGCAGACCGCTTTGGCAGCCCAGGGGCCCCCGTCAGTTCCCCGTCCGACCGGCTCCTTCAAATTGAGAGCGGCTAAAGCGTCAACTTGTGTATAGGGTTCAGGGTTTAGGGTCTAGGGGTTTAGGGTCTAGGGTTTAGGGTTTAGGGTCTAGGGTTTAGGGGTTAGGGTCTAGGGTTCAGGGTTTAGGGTCTAGGGTTTAGGGGTTAGGGTCTAGGGCTTAGGGTTCAGAATTGAAGGTCTAGTGTTTGGGTGTAGGTTAACACACACACACCCAATTGTAGGGTTTGCACAGGGTTTATCAGGGTTTAGGGTACTTATAACTTATCTTGATTAGGGTTAGAGTAGCTACAAGCTAGAAACCCTTTGTGAATTGATCAAGGTTTGTCTAATGCAATGAACCCTTTAGTCACTAGGGGTCGGGTTCGTTTGGATGTGTAGATTTTGGATGTGAGGCTTGGGATGTTCGGTTCGATGAGCTTTGAGAACGCTACAGTCATCTGGGCAACATGTCATTCGTGCAACTAAAAGGGCGTGCGCTTGTGCGACGTTCTCCCCAAGCATGTAGCAACAACGCAATCCCTAGTACACGAACCTCGAAGCCCAGGTTGGAGCTCCAGAAACGAACCAATCCATTCCCGAAGTAGTTAGACCCTGGTTGCATAGACCTAACTCTTAAAAGTATCTTCATGGAGCCACGACAAAGTCTTACATACATAACCTGATGGCATCTTAAAATTCTCGTGTAAGACCCCAAAATGCTGTCAGGACATTACCCATGATGGAATCTGCGGTGCTGCAGACCTGAAGACCCAGCACTTCGGGGAGAAGATGTATCGGGGG
The DNA here is from genome assembly GCA_003297005.1 of Symbiodinium sp. clade A Y106. Classification (NCBI taxonomy): domain Eukaryota; class Dinophyceae; order Suessiales; family Symbiodiniaceae; genus Symbiodinium; species Symbiodinium sp. clade A. The sequence goes on from BGNK01001798.1 coordinate 60,656, forward strand.
GGGGGGGAGTGAGGTTTCAGGCTTTAAAGTTTTGGAGATGAAGATTAGGATTTGGAGTTACAGGTTTTATTTGTCCCACGAGTTCATGTGGGTTGACTAGGAATCCGGAAGGGGTTTCAGTGTTGAACGCTTCACCGGTGTATTGCGTTGTATTTGGCTGTAAAAGAGTCGCATACTACCAGGCGATCAGAGTCTCGTCTTTGTTCGCCCAGTGTTGGTTAGGCTTCAGGCGTTGATACTTTCCAGGTCGGTATAGGTTGGGTCAACCCCAGTTACAACATAACAGGCCCTTAGTCTCCAGTTAGTAACGAAACACTCGCCCTAACACGCCCGCATGTGGTCCATGCAGCAGCTGTTACCGATTTGTTACTGTAAGGGAGATTTAGTCAGCCTTAAACCGAACAGCATGAACCCCGAAACACTAAACCCTAAACCGCAACCCTGAATCATAGGGACCCTTAGGGGGGTAGGGGGAGGGGGGGTAGGGGGCCTTGCCCATAATAAGGACCTAATAAGGACCTAATAAGGCCTATTTAAGGAAGTATAGTCCCCTACCCCCCTCCCCCCTACCCCCCTAAGGGTCCCTATGACTGAACAATGATCCACACCGCCCCAAGCCCAAGCCCAGATCTCCAAACCCGAAGCTCAGGGAAAACCCCATACCCGAAGCTAACTGCTCAGCCCTATAGTAGTAGCCAGAAAGTTGGAACATCATTATCCTCATGCCCTTAAGGTAAACTATAAGGGATCCTAGCACCAATCCTCCTAAAACCATGTTCCAACTTTCTGGCTTCTACTATAAGCGTGTTTATAGGTACATCGACCCGGCATCGACTGACATGATCTTCACTCCAGAGCAGCATCAGGACTTGCTACTTGCCGGAGGGTTTAGGGTTTTAAGGTCGAGGGTTTAGGGTTTATTCTCCCGAACTTTGACCAAAACCCTACAGCCCTAAACCTCAAATTAGTATTTCAGGGATCAGCTTGCAGCTTCGAGGATGTACCCAAAGGCTCCATAGTAGCTCCTTTTTGGGATTACCTTATATGATCCTAAATATGAACCACAAAAAGGAACTACAATGGAGCCTTTGGGTACTGGCCGTAGAGTTTCAATTTAGCACACGGGATTTAGGATCTAAGCTTTGTTTTGAGGCTTCGGATTCCGTGTCATGGGATCTAATATAGGGGCCTCAATAATTACCTAAACGTGAGTTTCCGAAAATAGGGGGACCCTAATACAGTACCCTAAATAGCAGGACCCTTTTTAAAAGGACCCCAAAATAAGGTACCCCGAATTTTCGGAAACTCCCATAAACTATTTTGGGGGTTCCTTATCATAGCCGAAGTCTAATGGACCCCCCAACCCCATTCTAGTTATTAAGGCCTCTGATTTGGGATATCAGGATATGGGCTTTGTGCCTAAATCTTAGGAGTCATGCAGGTTAGCTTTTAGGGGTTTAGGGTTCAGGGGATGCTCTTCTTGTTTAGTATGGTGATATCGTGAGCTTATCATGGCTAGTAACTCCAGTCCTGAGCTCTACCCTGCCGCTTAACCATGCCTAAACCTTAACGGCCCGCTACTGTTCAACCCAAATAGACACTAATCGCGAACAGAATACAGAGGTCTGATAATTTGTAACATTATCCCTGGATTCCCCGACTGTAAGGGAGTTACTTATTATAGTATAGAAGCCACAAGCCCCAACCTAATCGTTCAGGCTTCTATACTAAAGCCCCAAAGAAGCCTGTAAGGCCTCGCGACAGCTGGACAGTCTGCTTGGGGTCCTTACTTTTCTCTATTCTACGATACACTCTTCTTCCCTGTTCTGTATCATATAGGTGGTTGTCAAAAATATGGTCCCTTTTTGGTCCTGAATCTAGTACGGCACCTATTATTTCGGGTACCCAAAAAGGGACCCTAATTTTGAGAACCACCCATATAGGTCCCTATAGTTTGAAGATTGTGGGTTCAGCCGGGATTCGCCTTAGGGTTCCATAAAAAACTTTGGAGTTTAGGGTTTAGGGGTTGGGGTTTAGGGTTTGGGGTTTAGGGTTTAGGGTTTGGGGTTTAGGGTTGAGGGTTTAGGGTTTAGGTTTTAGGGGTTTAGCTTCAAAAGCTCGCTGGATAGCCGAAAGGCCCGTGATCCCAGAACGTTTGGACGAAAGGACTTGTTAAAGGAGGGGGCTCATCGCTGAGCCTGCAAACGCTAGGTTCCCTTTTTGGGGACGATTTATGTCCAGCGAATTAGCTTAGGTTGGACTCCTAGAACAACATATCAGTCGCAATGTGGCAACCCCTGTCGTTTCTAGAGTCAAATTGAACATTCGGCTACTATAGGGGCTTAAATAATTACCAAATCTATTTGGCGGTTCCTTATTATATCTACAGTATTATTTAACCCCAAGCACTTGTTCTAATTATTGAGGCCCCTATATTAGGGTTTTCGTCGGGCTTACAGTGGTTCATAGAAGACACCGAGGTGCAACCAGTGCGTGTACGCAGGCCCTGCTGGGTGTCGGCTTGGGGGTAGGTTCATGGGTAGCTATAAGTAGGGTCATAAGTCCCCAATATGGGTTATAAGTATAGTTACCCTACTTATAACTACCCGTGAACCTCCAAGTAGGAGCGGGGTGTAAAGCGAAGTGGGTTTTCAATCCCAGTGGCTGGACCTGTTAAACCCTAAACCCCTAAACCCTAAATCCTATAAACACAAGCCTAAGCACAAACAACAAGTGGCGACATGCAAACCGCCGCTCAAGTAAAGTAGTAGAGGCAATTCCGAGTTGAATCCGCAGATCCAAACCGTAGGACCGAACCGTGAATCCTGCACCCAGACCCCAAGCACCAAAACCCAACACAAAGCCGACACCCTGAAGACTGAGTCCTAAAAAAGGGGCCTAAATGGGAGTTTCCGAAAATAGGTGTACCTTATTTTGGGGGTCCTTATAATAAGGATCCTACTATTTAGGGTACTATATTAGGGTCCCCTATTTTCGGAAACTCCCAAATAATTACCTATACTATTTTTGGGGGGGCTCCTTATTATACTTATAGTATGATGGGCCCCAAAACCCTATTCTTATTATTAAGGCCCCTACAGTAAGTCCCCAGGCTTGCTTCGTTGCAGTAGCTTGGATTACGGATTCGGTCCCAACCCGGCAATCCAGGGGGCTCGGGAGTTTACAGGCGCTTAGGGTGGAGAGTCTACATTTGGGAGTTTCCGAAAATGAGGGGTACCTTATTTTGGGGTCCTTGTAGTAAGGATCCTACTATTTAGGGTACTACATCAGGGGCCCCGATTTTCGGAAACTCCCATTCTAAGGATGAGAAACCCTGAATCTTACGACTGCTGAACGGGGACGGGGTGGGTTTGTTCGGGTTTTAGCTGTTATTGTTTACGTTTTGGGGGGCCGATGCAGGCCCAGGAGACATGGCTACATTGGGACGATTTTGTAGGGTCCCTCAAAATTCTCCAGAAGGAATCCCAGCAAGTTGGAACATGGGTTCAGGATGATTAGTGCTGGGATCCCCTATACTTTACCTTATACTTTAGCTTAACGGCAGGAGGAGAATGATGTTCCAACTTTCTGGCTTCTACTTTACAAAGAGCAGGTTATGGTAGTTGAAGGAAGGCTCTCAGGGCTCAGATGTCGTTGGGCTATTGTGAGCCTGAGGGTAAGTTAACAGCACAAGGCTTGGGGTGTTAGCTTTAGTAACCCAAGGTATAGAGGTTCATTGAGAGGTATAACATCTGCATCATTAGTATTGGTCTGTGCTTTATCGTCGCTGTACATGTTCACGATGATCTACCCCCAAAACCCCATTTATCAGAACCCGTACCAACCCTATCCAAACCCGACTTTAAAAAGCCTACCTGAAACCCAGGCCAGGACCCCTAAACCCTAAGCTGTAAACCTGAAACCCGAACCCCTAAGCCCTAAATCCTATTGCATAAAGGGGACCCTTCTTAACCCTACTTCTGGCTCTCTTAAACAGGATTAGTGAGAGGGTCTATATCCCCAAAGGTCCCCTTAATCCTAACTCCTACTAAACCCGAATAGGGGAGTTTCCGAAAATAGGGGACCCTAATATAGTACCCCAAATAGTAGGATCCTTATTCTAAGGACCCCAAAATAAGGTACCCCTAATTTCCGGAAACTCCCATATCACTTGGAGGCCCTATTGACTTAGTAAGTCTACTTAGTATCCCTTAGAAACCATATTATAATCCCCCATAACCCACCTTACTAACCCTACTTACTAAGTCAAAAGGGCCTCCAAGCAGAGCATGGGGCTCAAGATCCTCCCCGGTCGGCGAGGTGGCGATCCGCCCCGAGGCTGCCCAGACCCGACGTCCATACCGAAGACCTACAGCACAGGCACCCGTTAGGGTGCCTTGAAGTTCCTGTTAGGGTTCAGGGTCTCTTTAAAACCCATTTCTGAAGTTCCTGTTGGGGCTTAGGGACTCTTTAAGTTCCTTTTCGGGTCTTAGCGTCTCTAGGTCTGCGGTTTTGGGTGCCGGGTTTAGGGCTCTTAAATTAAGGTTACTCTAAAGGCAAGAGCTGCTACAAGGGTTACTACAAGCCTACACGGGTGTAGGTGTTTGGGGTTTAGGGTTTCGGGTAGAGTGAGTCTAGTGTTTAGGGTCTGGGGTCTACAGAGCTTAGCGTGAGGGTGTGGCAGGATCTGGTTTCGATAGTGAGATATGACAGTAGTACAGAGCCAAGGTACACCAGCCCTTGGTAGAGATGACAGGTTCGTCGGAGTGCAGTTACAGTTAAGGTTCTTATTGACTTATAATACTTGTGCATGACTTCTGGAGCATAAACTTACCCAGTGTGGCGTTCAGGCTGACCCCTCATGCTGCACAATCACCCTGCGAGCCCCCAGACTGCGTGCTGAGCACCGTTGGGCCAATACCCAGCAGTAGAGTAGGAAACCTTGAACCTTTTCGGGGTACTACGGCTGATGGACAAAATCCTGCATGACCCTAAGGACCCTAAACTATGGGAATTATGGTATATTCCTTATTATGGGTCATGCAGGATTTTGTCCATCAGCCGTATAACCCCAACCCTATATAATCCTAATATGCTCTCAAAGGTCAACCTTTAGTTCAACCCCAGGATACTGGACAGGTAGGAATATTCTGCTGATTAGCGAAAATCCGCCCCTACGGACTGGTACATGGTCTCCTAAAGCCCTGAGTCCGTATCTGCAAGATGGGAATTTTTGAAAGTCAGGGACTCCGATTTGAGGCCCTAAACCCCTAAGTCCTAAACCCAAAAGCCTAAGCCTACTAGGTTGGCATGTAAGGTGTGGAAGAACCTACCCTAAACCCGTAAACACCTAAATCAGCCTGAATCCTACCTTGAAAGATCCCTAAAATCCTGAAAGCCCTAAAACTCTAAACCCTCCATGAACTCTATAGATCTTCTCATGAATAAAGGGAGCCCTGAGAGGGAACCCCTAAAAGGAACCCTATAAACCCTCAATGTACCCTAAACCTGGGAGTTTTTCGTCGGCCTCGACCCTAAACCCTAAATAATCACACGACATCCTAGAAACCCTAAACCTTAAACCCTTGCCACAACCCTAAACCCTAAACCGTAAACCCTATAAGGGGTACCGTGCAGGATGCGAGTTCCTAGCGCCTTTGGCTGGTATCAACAGGGCTCCCTGGCCTTGAAATTCGGATGTTTGGGGTTTAAGTAGGGGCTTAGGGTTCTTCGGGTTTAGGGTTTAGGGTCTCGGGTTTTTTAGCTTTAGAGTTTAGGCTTTAGAATTCTGGGCTTATGGGGTTTCTGGGGTTTTCTGTTTTCGGATTTATGGGTTTGAGGGTGTGTTTTTGCTTTGGTGGGTCTTCGAGAAGTGCCTTTGGAGGCTGCTTTGACGACTCTGAACACTCAAACATGGCTTTGGGGGTTGGGTGGGTCTGGGTTTGGAGTGTTTCAGGGGCAGGGGAGGTTTGTTCTAGAGTTCAATGCGATTGGGGGGGCAGAGGCCAAAGCCATAAGATCTTCAAGTCCGAGAGCCCGAAAAGCTAAAATCCTGGAGCCCGAAATGTTCGGGGCATTTTGGGAAGTTCAGCGCAAAGACCTCCAACATCATTCAGCGAAAAAGGGGGTCCCTAATACTACAGGGGTTCTTCATCAGGGTTTAGGGTTCCTTGAAGGGCTCCTTCAAGGGTTTAGTGCTTAATTAAGTAGGGCTTCGTATGATCAGGATATTTAATGAATTCAGTTCCAGTGAGTCGAGCCTAAAGCTCTCAATAGCCTTCCGCCGTTTTGGTTCTGTGGCGTCCTAACTGACCCTGAAAAAGCATCGCAGGGTGTAAGTTGCCTGCGGCATGTCCTAACCTGGCCTTTGCACCGACGGAAGAAAAGAAGCAGGGCTTAAGATTCGATAATAACTGGATGCGGGTTCATGATAATCGGCAACATGAGCATGATTGCGCACAGTAGGGCCGGGCTACTTTGGCTACACTTGCAGTATTCCTAGCCCCGAATCAAACTCCCATTGCCTCCTCATCCTTCAAGCTGCAAAGCCGTTAATGTAGGAACCTGGTTAAGAAACCTGGGGTCTTTTTGAGAGTTCTTAATATGGATCCTAATATATTGTGGTTATAGGGCCAGGGTGTCTTCATCAGCTTCCTACATTAGGCTGGAAGTGTATACCCGAAACCCTAAGCCGCAGACCCTGAACCCTGTAAAGCCCGAAGTGCTGGGCCTTGAGGGTTTGACCTTCAAACAGGAGTGCACGCCGGAAGATGATTCGCGATTCGAGCAATTGCAGGACTGAGAGCTTTGTTCTTGCTGAGGGCTTTGGGGTTTTCAGGTCGTGACGGCTCCGGGGCTTATCTGGACCCTGAAGAATCTACCTGTCTACGGATTCGTATGGAAATCATAAACAGGAACCCTCAGAAGATAGCTCATTTGGGTTCAGGTAAGGTTTGGGTTTAGGATTTTCGATGTTTTTTGAATTTGACAGGACTCGTGCTGTTTCAGAGTTGTAAACTCTGGCGCTTTAACGTTGTCGGGCTGGCAGCCGTCTAGTCTTGTCGTATCAGGATCATTGTGCTTGTTCGCCGCCGTTCAATGCTTGAGTTGAGCGAAATATGGTTCTGACTACCTGCACTCATGACCGTCGCCGTCCCGATCGTCCCTACGATCATGGTCATCATCATCATCGACGTCATCATCATCAGCACCAAATGCTCATCAGCATCATCATTGCTTTGGCATGCCCGAAACCCTATAAACCCCGAACTCAACCATTAAATCCCGAAGCACTGAGCCCTAAATCCCATAAAGCACCAGAGAATCTCTTGCACATGGCAGGCCAGGACGTTCATACTTTCGAAGCCGCAGCTCGACCCCATACCCGACAATCCCTCAACCCCAAAGCCGTCAACCCTAGTTCAGCCATAAAAATAAACCCATGTAAACCCTTAAACTCCCGGAAATCATGAGAAGTTCAATCAAGCTTTCACAAACAGCAACTACCTATTCAAACCGTTTGGCAATCCACAGAAACCCTAAGCCATCGTTCCAGCGTGCAGGACAACGGCCAGAACTGCGTGGTCTATGCAGCACCCGGCCGGCAAAAAGCCTGCTAAGCAATGTGTGGGATTTGGGGTTTAAGGTTTAGGGTTTGAGGCTTAGTTTCTGGAGTTTAGGGGTTTCGGGGTTTAGGGTTTGGGGATTTGGGGTTCAAAGCGTCTCCAGAGGTTCTATAGGGTTTTCCTCGAAAAGGGTTGCTGAAGAGTTTCACAGGGTGTGGGTCATGGACTGCTGTGTGTTTTTCTTGTGACTGACCATTCAGAGTCTGGACTTCTTCAGAAGTAGTCATAGTATACCCAGTATACCCTGAACGTCCCTATACCAAAAGAGCCAACCCTGCTGGAACGTAGACAAGCCCAAGCGTGTCGCTTCGATGTCAGACCCTAGATCGGAAACCCTTCTAAACTCGGAAGCCTAATACTAAACATCCAAGGGTTCCTAGCCAGCAACAGCGAAGTTCCGGCGATGTCCACACTTTGACACTGAAAGCCTGAGTGTTTGCAGCAAGGGTTTGGATCTGGGGTCCAGGGCTTCAAGCCTCAGAGGGGGTTCAATCCCTTAGGAGCTACTACAGGGGCCTTTATAATTGCCTATACTATTGCGGGGGTTCCTTAATATATATATATATATACATAAAGTATAATTGGCCCCAAAACCCTATTCCAATTATTAAGGCCCCTACAGTAGGGTCTGGGGTCTAGGGTTTAGGGTGCAAGCCACCCGTAAGCCCATGACCAGTAGTGTTCAGTACATACTCAAGATCACGTATCCCGAGACCCTGAAGCCCAGATCCTGGGTGGCTGTTTCCGAAGTTCACTACTTTCTGCTGTCACAGCCGACGGTTCAGGGTTTAGGGTCATCATTGAAGGACGTCTGCAAATAAACTTGCGACGCCCGGGTTCGCAGCCTTGGTTGCCTAACGATTGTGAAGCGCACAAGCCTGAACTTATACAGCCATGTAACGAGCTTCAAATTCCTTGCGCAATCCTTGTAACACTCTCTAAAAGTTTATGAGACTCCATGGAACCCGAAGCCCCAAAACGTAAACTCTAAACCCCAATCCCTAAGCGCTAAACCCAAACCCGGAAAAAAAACTATTAAGCTCCAACACCGACCCTTCTGAAGGTGATGGAGAAAAGAGAGACCTGCAGCGAGGTCTGCGAAAAGAAAGGAAGTACATGCGTGGGGTCCTCAGTTCCTTGAATTCGTGGTGCATGATTTCGGTGTTTGTTCATCGGTTTCTCAGCCGCAACTAGCAGGATCGGAACTCCTGATTAAACACGTTACTCCAGACCCTTAATTTGTTGGACGAAGGGGTGGTGGACGTTGATTTCGAGGTCGAGCCCCGGGCATTTGCCACGTTTTAGGGGTGGGAAGGTCTATCATGCTGCACTTTCACATGTAAGGTTAGAGGCTTTAGGGTTTAGGCTGGCAGGGATTAGGGCTTCGGGGGCATTAAGGGGCTTTAAGGTCGATTCAGGGATCCTAAACCCTAGACCTAAACCCTAAACCCCAAACCCAAACCCTAAACCCCTAACCCTAAACCCCAACCCCAAACCCTAAACCTGCACCCTACACCGCCTACACCCAAGCCCCAAAAGGGATCTTTGGTACCTCCGAGCTCTGAAAGGTCGCCGCAAAGCAGGACGATGGTATCTGCCGAGCCGACGGAAAGTTCAAGGCGCCGACGGTAGCAGCTTGAAGTGTTTCCCATTGTTTTACCGTTTTTGGGCTTAGGGCTTAGATTCGTTATAGGGTTTAGGGTTTGGCCCATACTGTTCCGTAGAGTTTCCCAGCAAGTTTATGGTATAGTCTACCGCCCAAAGCCCTACTCCAGTGCCGGCTGTAGCAGCTTGAATTTGTATCCCCTTGTTTTTGCTTTGTGTTCGTCCTTACTCAGTTCCCTAAAACCCTAAACCCACAGCGCAGAACCCCCGCAAAGGCTCTGTCGGGCGTTTGCGCCAGGGGCCGATTTCGTTCCTAAATCAAATCAAAACAAAGCCCCAATGTCCAGACCCGAAGCCAACAACAAAGCAACCATACACCCAACTTGTGACCTAGCGTAGTTGGAGTCCCAAACCCTACAAGTCGTAATTGGTAGTATATAGATGGCCCCTGAATCAGGGGATAGGACTTGGAATTACGTAGGTCGCTGGAGAGTTGGAGCTTCAGGTAAGCGTTTGCCTGGTGATAGCCGAGATTCAGACCACACCGTTTACCTCGCGAAGTGGTTTAGGGTTGGGGGTCTAGGGACCGGGTTTAGGGCTTCGAGCTTAGGGCTTGGGTACTGTCGGGGTCATGCAATGGATCCTCATATCTAGGGACCTATCTTACGTCCACCGCTTTTGAAGCCCTGATACTCTAGATTTCAATCAACCAAATCCTATACCTTAAGCTTAGCCTATCCTTTTAACCCCAATCTTAAATCCTAAACCCTAAACCCCAATCTTACATCCTACCACACCTTAAACCCAATCTTAAATCCTAGCCCTTAAACCCCAATCTTAAATCCTAAACCCTATAAACCCCAATCTTAAATCCTAAACTTTAAACCCCAATTGTACTGAGTCGAGATTCAACAAGGTTTGGGATTCAAAGGGGTCGAAGCTGCAAAGGAGGGGGAACCCAACCCAACCTTGACCCTGAGGTATTTCAATAAACCTTCAACCTTAGTATATAAATATGAAAAAATATAGATAGATAGATAGATAGGGGTCGGACTAGTTTCAAACCCTACTTATGACCCTACTTACAACTGCCCATGAACCTCCGACCCAGAGAGCCCAATACCCCTTAAGTAAGGAATATACCTTAAATTATTGGGGGCTTCATATTCTGATTTACGCTATCTTCCTTAATTAAGGGATATCGGGCTCTCTGGGGACCAGACTGTAGGGCTGAAACTTTACGTATTTGGCCGAGATGACTATGGCCTTTACGGTCGAGGGCGACCTATGACCTTGGCAAGTAAGGTTTAAGGACCACCTTGTCCCGTGCCTCTACCCCAAAACCCCTAAAGCCTAAACCCCGGATTTACTGATGCACAGCCGAAAAGACACGAGGCTTCAAAACAAAAAACGGATTTACTTAATCCCAACCCTTGAAGCCCTGAACCCTTAAGCTTGAAAGACTAGAGCCTTTGAAGCTCTAATTCGCTGCCCTGCTGCCAGAACGTGCCTTGCTCCAGAAAGGAATATGATGCACTGTGCTGCTCTTTTGCACTTGGCTTCGAGAGGGTGCTGAATTTAGGGTTTAGGTTAGGGTTTTGGGCTCATGGCGTACTTGCCGAGTTTCGGTTCTGGGGTTTAGGGCTTCGGGGAGTTAGGGCCGGTTTCTTTAAGGGTTCGGGGTGTATGTGTATGATTCATGACTGAGGGCATGAGCATCGCGAAAGTCTCTTGGCTGTGTCGGGTTTTGGGCTTGTGCAGACATACCGGCCAGGTTGTACATAATTCTCAAGCTCTCTTCTTGGTTAGGGTTTCCTCATAAAGCAGGGTAGCCCTAATGCTCGCTGCTCCCAAAAACTTATAAAGCCTTATTACGGCCCTTAGCGCCCACACGCTAAACCTCGACACTAATGTCAACAAGGACAGCACTCCCCAGACCCTTAGGGTTTAGGGTTTAGGGTAGATGGTGCGCAATTGAGCCACCTCGCACAAGGCTTGCGCAAACAATGTGTGTTTACATACCTACGTACCTACAGTTACATACCCGTACAGTTACGGCGGGGGAGAAAGAGAGAGGGAGAGACATGTTCCAGGAGATATAACAACATCCATGCATACACAGAGTTATTCAGTTGTTGTCGGGCATTTTCTGTTGCATGACTGTATCAATATTTTAGTATACCTGTCTGTGTTAGTGACCTAAACCCTAACCGTAAACCCGGAACCAATAAACCCTGTCCGCGAGTCCACACATGACATGACGAGCATGCCTCGCTGAGGTGTCTGCAGGAAGCCGGAGAACACAGCTCCTTGGATGATCCGATGCCATGGGCATGTAGGGATTGGGGTGGTTAGGGCTTAGGCTGAGGGTTTAGACTTTGGAGCGCGGACTTGCGGCGGAATTCCCTGCAAGTTCATCCCTGACCGCCAGTCTTCCTAAACCTTTGAGTATGCCTGAGTATGCATGGGATCAGACCCTCCACTTTCACTAAGAATCCGGGCACCACGGCTATCCAAGCTTGTGGGGACAGCGACGTGTCTCTGGAGTGACTCGGTCTGACGTTGTGGCATTTGGGCTTCGGGTTTGTCATTTAGGGGTTCTTTTTTGCGGGCGCTGCTTCCAGGGTTCAAGGTTGAATAGTTAGGGCTCTTCGGGTGATTTTTGTTGCCGAGGTTTTGTACCTTTTCACGTTCAGATGTACAGATAAGTATACCGTTCCATGCAACAGCATATTCCAGACGCGGCCGGCATGTGGCATGTGGGATGTTGACCATGGGCGATACAATATGTACGAACGACTAGGACGTGAAGGAATGAAGTTCGAGGGGCTTCGTATTTCAAGCAAGGGGGGTTGCGCGAGCGTATACCGGCTCGTTTAGGCTTGCAGGAGGGGTTGCTTGGGGTCTGTAGGCCGATAGTACACCAAGGACTGCACATTGGATGTCGCTGTCCAGCCTCATCACTGACAGTAGGAATTCAGAGATTTCAGCTGGTTTCAACCAGATCCCCTTATTTATCTCAATGTCTAGGTATCTGTCCCTTTATCTATACAGCCTATCTTCTCTACCTATCCATCTGTACAACCACCTACCTATCTTATCTATCTAACCTTTCTAACCTATTGAGTCTATCTATCGATCTATGCATCATCTACTTGTATCTACTCTATCGGGCCAGGTCTGCGTTTCTATGTGTACCTCTCTCGCTCCCTCTCTCTCTCCCCCTCTCTCTTTCTCTCGATCGCATGTATGTATGTATGCATGTATGTAGGTATGCATGTTTAGACATGCATTGCTCTGCATTCATTCCGAAGTCCAAAACTGTTGACTCTACACCGCAAGCCATGCCTAACCTGAGGCCCACGGCTTCGGCTGGAGGGTAAACAGTATTGTCTGTCATAACCCTAAACCCTAAACCGTGCCAAAGGGCCTATCTTGGGGCAAATTATCCTCTGAAACTCCCATGTCGGTGACTCACTTTGTCATAGTTGGGTAACATTTTACCTCTTTATGGGTACGTAAACCCAATAAAGAAAAATATGCATTTTTAATCCTATCCCAACCATGAACTAGCTCAGGCAAGCAGAGACCATGTGCAAAACCAACAATGCCTTCCTTCTCGGCGCATTCTATCCACCTCGCCTTACGGTGCGGCCCGCAGAGCCGCGTAGCCTTTTGGGGCGTGGGGCTTCTGCTTCGTATGCGTATGTGGTCTCTCCCGAAGGGTCCAAAAGAACCAATAATTAGATAGGCTTGCGGATAGTAGTTACGTAGGCTAGTATTTTGGAAAGTATATGATTATTAGGTACTTGGACCCTTGAGGTCTGGGTTAGGGGGCAGGGTTTCTTGGTAGCTGAGTTGGTAAGTCGTGAACTCTTCTGGGTCTCTCTGAGGCCTAAACCCTCGACCCGAAACCCTGATTTATTTATTCCCCAATTACCACCGGCTTAGGACTAGGACTTACTTTGGGGTCATCGAGTTTGGAGGTCTCCGGTTTGGGGTTTTTTCTGTTTTGTGACACAACCCTAAACCTAGGCCTTACTGGTTGGCAGTTGGGAAGGAAAGATCTTTCGTCGGCGACTGACCCTTGAAAGCTCGAAGGCGAATCTGGCTTTTCCAAGCTGCAAAGGCACAGTGGCCTTAATCAGTAGAGCAGGGTCTGAGAGTGTACTACTATACTTTTATTTTTATTGTATTATTGAGCTCTAAGAAACAGTAGTGCTGGTGATTCAGGCTTCTTTAGCACCAAGAACCGACCAGTCATCCTCATCCACAAAAGATGCACGCCCAGAGTTTTTCGGTTTAGGGGCCTCGGACCTTGGTACTAATCATTCAGTCGTACTAACAATCCTAAACCCCCAAACCCCATAACCCTAACCTTGGTAATCATCCAATCGCACTAGCAATCCTAAATCCCTAAACCGAAAACCCCAAAGCCCTAAACCCTACTGCGAAACCAGGCCCTGAATTCTAAGTTCTTAAGGACTTCAACGTGCTACTCGAGTAGGCGCAATCGGTTGTTCGGAGCTTATAGGCTTTACAATATGGGAGTTTCCGAAAATTAGGGGTACCTTTTCTTTGGGGTCCTTATAACAAATATCCTACTATTCAGGCTACTATGTTAGGGTCCCCTATTTTCGGCAACTCCCATTTCCCCCTTGCAGGAGCCTTACGCCGCAAGATGCTGAGGCCCCAAAGCCAGTGCCAAGCTGTAAACACCTGACCTAAGCCCCGATTTCTAGACGTAAGAAGCCCTACTTGGCGGTTCATGGGTAGTTATAAGTGGTGGGCTTTAGTTATCAGCATAGCTACCCTACTTGTAACCCTACTAATAACAACCCATTGAACTCCAAGTACAGCTTCCAAGCCACAGCCAGTTGCCCATGGACTCTGACCCCGAAGACCACAAAAAACAACACCTGCATTGCAACCCAACCCCGCATCACTAAACCCCAAACCCCAGATCTCTAGACATAAACCATACTGGAACCCGAAAATCCTACCTTCTGAACATTCTTTGGATAACGGTTAAGGGAAACCCTGGAAACCATAGTTATTAAAGGATTAAACCCTAAACCCAAAGGCATGGCACTTAATCAAGGCACCCTAAACCCTAAACTCCCACATAGCCCAAACCCCATATTTATAACTTATTATAACTCTATATTCTACAAAGTCTATAGCCCTATGAACATAACCCTAAACCCCGAAGCCTATATTTCCAGCCACGGAGGACCCGGAGAGATTCTCGACCGAGGAGGAGGATGAAGTAGATGAGATGCTGGAGGCAGGGTTTAGGGGTTTAGGCGTAGGGTCTGGGGGTATTAGGGTTTAGGGCTCAGGGTTCAGGGTTTAGACCCTTAATACACTTATCCACCTGACGGTAGGGTATCCCAAACTCTATGAGATTACTATTTGGTACGCTGTACCCTTTAGCAATACGAGGGCTGCACACCATAGAGTTGACATTGAGGTTAAGGCGTTTATCGGGTCCACTGGGAGCCCGAGGCAGTTCAGGATTGTGGGGTCGGGTGGTAGTGTTATGCAGTGCTCCCAGGTTCCACCATCATGCAAGAAGTATACACCAAAACCCTATCTCGGCTTCCGTGGCACAAGAGTTTTCGAAACCGGGATGGTTAACACTGAGGCAGCATGTTTCGAGACGCCATGCCTAGATGCAAGACAGGCTCTTCACACTGCCAGCATACCCGTTTTGCCAACTTGGTTTCGATAGGCACTCCTGGAGTCATAAGCCCTAATGAACCCGACAGACATGTCGAGAGCCTACGATTGCCTCAAGGTTGTTTACACCAGAACTCCAGGATCTAGGTGTTACATGGTCTGAGGATTCATGCGGGGTTGAGGATAGAACAGGTTTAAGGTTGAGGTTTGGCGTCCTTCGGTCTGGGCCAGCTGCTGCATGCGCTGCATCTGGGTGCGCACTGAGCCCAAAACTGCAAGCTTCTGTAAGCCCTGAATGAACAGTCTGAACGGGCCTAAGCTTAGTAGAGGAGCAGGTAACACTTAACCTTTCTTTTGGTGCTCTGACCTCTATATATAACTCCGAAGGTTAACATCTAGTTCCCCAGCATACTGGATTAGCTTGCAACCCGAAACTCACAACCTTGGACCTTGTGGCCGTTGGCAAGTCTTCCGAAACCTAGCGAGTCCTGAAAGCCACAGCCTGCCAGAAGGCCTAGAACCCTAAACCCCAAACCGCAAACCCTAAACCCTAAACCCAAACCCTCGGCCTCATGGGACTCATAAGCAAAGGCCTGTGGTCCCCACATCCGCACCATGAAAATCTTTCGGGGCCGCTATGCTGAGCTGCCTAAGTGCATTTTCCCACTTCAGAAATGCACCATAAAACTAAAACACTAAATCCCGAAATTTAAATTCTTAGCCCTTAAGCATACACCGGGAAGGATTGCATGATCGATGTGTGCAGTACAGGCACGTCAAGGGAGCTCCAGTTCGCAGGGGTTCCGTAGGGTTGAGGGCTTAAAGTTTGGGGGTTTAGGCCTTAGGGCTCAGGACAGTCTTGCGTCTGAAAGCCCAAAGCAACGACCACCTGGATCCACCTGGCCCTTGTTCCTTCTTTTTCAACACCGATACTATGGATAGCAGCTTATCAAAACAAGGGCCCAAGAAGAAGAAACCTACTCCAGCACCTGCAACCTGTACTTACAGTATCCGGGAAGTCGGCAAGTTCGGATTTCGTTTTTTTGTATTAGGGTTTAGGATTTAGGCTACAGCTATGCTTACATCTTTCCGTAACCGCGCTTACGGCGCTTATGGCGATACTGTTTACAGGGCTAATGATTCACCAATGCTCTTCCCGAGGGTGCTTGAATCTAACCCTGAGGTTTCTAGCAAGTTTCGGGTGTAGCTGGTACACCATCCAGTATGCTGGTGTAGGGTTGGGGTTGGGGTTAGCAGGGTGTAGGCTTTCTGCTCAGGGACCGGATGGTGTGGTTCAGAGAGAGCCCAATGCCTCTTAAATTTTGCTTAACTCATAATGTCAAGCCCCTTGTAATTTAAGGTATATTCCTTACTTAAGGGGTGTTGAGATCTCTTGGTATTTCGGATAGGCCTAGGAGTTCACTGGCCTGCCATGGCTTCAACTTGGATAGTTGAGCTCATTGAATCGGCTGGTCGCTACTCCGTGACGCACTCCCCAAATCCTTCAAATCATGCTAAAAATGTGCCAACGACAAGATCATTCAACAAGAACCCAGCCGCAAAACACAGCCAGGCTGCATAGTATATAGTTCGTGACAATTGCTTATCTTTAGTGGGCCCCCAAAAAAGCGCAATATAGATTTCGCCTTGGCCCGGTTCGGGCGATCTGAGGGGAATCCTGTCACCTCCTTCATATTCATACTACAGTACATCACAATTTTTTTCTAACCATTACCCAGAGAGCCTACTACCCCTTAATTAAGGAATATAGCTTAAATCATAATATGAAGCCCCTCTGGGTACGGCCTTTTTCTCATGGCCTTACAACAACCACTGGAGCCAGACTTGAAAGACCTTGAAACCCCTGAGCCGAAGTATAGCCGCACACCCTCCTCCAGAGGCCCTAATATAGGGGTCTTAATAAGTGCCTACCTAGAGTCTGCATTGTAGTTCCTCTTTTTGGTTTACCAGTTTTATGGTTAGGATCCTATAATAGAGATTTTGGTTAACCAAAAAAAGGAACGACAATGGAGACTCTAGGCATACTATGTTGGGGAGTTCCTTGTTATAGTTATAGTATAATGGGCCCCCAAAATCCCATTGGAACCATTTAGGCCCCTAGATTACACCCGGGAATCCTGAACGCTCGACCTTATAAGCTCTTCAAGGAAGCCCTTATAAAATCCCTAATAGGACCCTTATACAACCCCTCCAGAATCCTACGGGCCCTGAGCCCCAAAGCGTAAACAGAGAACCCTGAGCCCTAGAACTCCGCACCTCCCGAAACCAACCAGGCCTTGCCGATGCCTTGAACTTGGCGCAAAACTTGGAAACTGAGAATCCCCTGATCGTGGCACGGACTTGCCATCGCCTCAGAATCGTGGTGGATCCCAGGTCTAGACCTGGGTCCAGGGTTCAGGGGCGTAGGGTTTAGGGTTCAGGGGTTTAGGGTTCAGGGTTCAGGGGTTTATGGTTTAGGAATGTGGTGCTTAAGAATCGGTTGGTTGGTTTGTGGCATTTGTTGCTGGACGGAGATACTTTGCGAGTGTTGCTTCTTGTCTCGAAACCGGCTCGATTTGTATATGAAACTACATGATGTGTTTCGGACTGGCATCCATCAACATGCTGTTGGGTTTCGAGAGAAGGGTTCTCTACTATGGGTCCAGGCCTTCAAGTCCAAACTCCGAAGCTTCCAGCACAGGGACTCTGTTAATCCATATGGGTGGTTGTCAAAATTACGGTGCCTTTTTGGGTCCCTATTATAATACGGCACCTATTATTTGGAGTACGCAAAAAGGAGCCCTAATTTTGACAACCATCCATATGAAGCCATTGCAAACGGCCTAAGCACATTGACTTAGTAGCACCCTTTACCCTTGTTGAGATATAATATTCTACCTTGTAGAACTGAAAGTGTATACTTTTTTGGGGCTTCGCACTCAGCAACTAAGTTGACAGCCCGCCGCTTAACCCTAAACCCGTAAAGCCCTAAAACCCTAAAACCCTGAACCCCTAAATCCTAAACTCACCCGCCGCTTAAGGTAGCTTTACGGATGGCACCATGTTTGAAGTTGGTGCCGGTGCCTATCCTTGCCAATGCGGAGGACCCGGCTGCGGGTTTAGGGGTTAAGAGTTTAGGGTTTAGGGTAGTTTGGGGGTCTACGATTTGGCGGAGGGGCCGGCTTCGGAATTCAGGCCTGCCGTAGCCTGCCTGGGTACAAACTACTGTAAGCAAGACTTCACTTACTTATGTTTATTGATTGGCCTGGTTACTTAACCATTTTGTTATCTATTCAAAGGCATGGGCAGGCAGAAAAGGCTTGTCTGCAGGTTGTTCTTTCTGTGGTCCTTGAAGGCACATTCAACAAGCAGCTTTTGCCGCGGATATCCTGCCACCTGTACACAAAGCTGGAGCCAAATTTGCTACGACTTGGCTGCTGTAGCTGTGATTCGAGCATTACACTGTGCATGAGTGGAGAAGTCTGTAGTTACATTATATACGGAAATTATTATATTATCATACACGGACACAAGGACAACCCAAGCTCAAAGCCACAACAGGCCAAGCCACAATCACCGAACCCTAAGAATGAAGAACCAGCGACCCGAAGCTGCAGCAGGAGCGGAGTGTCAGACAGAAGAGGTCTGCTTTATCGGGGTGGGTGGTGTCGGCTACCTGACAGACCTTAACGGAAAACCCACCGGTTCAGATGGATTTCCGCTGATGATGAAGGTTGTGACCTTTACGGAAAACCTACCAATTTAGAGGAAATTCCGCTGATTTATGACTTGTAAGGCTCTACAGAGGTCTGAATCAAGTGCAATGCAATGATGTCCACTTCTATTCAACTGTACTGTGCCATAGTTTCAAAAGGCCCCAACGCCCGATTCGATTTATGCAGGGGCTTGGAGTTTGGTAGTTTCGTGTCAGTCTGTTCCTTAACCTAAGCCAAGGATTTAGAGCTAAGGGTTTGGGCCCGGTTAGGGTGTTTGGTCTCTGCAGGCCCTGTCAACATATGGGGTCTGCTTAGGGTTCATCAAGTCGGCTGTCATGTCCATTGCACAGAACCTTTGAAGCAACCAACACAAAGAGTCCTCACCCACACAGAACCTCAGAAGCAAGTATGTTACATTATGTTACCATCTTGAAGTCGATTTAGCAGCATCACTCTCTTAAACCCTAAAGCCTCTAAGTGTATTGGGTCTTACCGGGAAAGGATTTTTGTTGTCTCAGAGCTGCTGGAGCTTTTTGCCGTACGACTGGAAACCTCAAGGCTCCCAATCTACGATAAGTACAATGTGGGGCTGGTCTTATTGAGGGTTCCCCAAGGGTCCATGTACCCAAATAGGGTTCCTCTAAGGCTCTACTATCAGGGTTCTATAAGGGTTCCATAATATGGGTTTTAGGGTTTAGGATTTAAGGGTCCATGTACCCAAATAGTATATACTCTGGGCCCAATGTACCTAAATAGGGAGTACTTCAAGGCCAAAGTATATTCTATTTGGGTACATGGACCCTTGGGGATTGCAATCATCTTTACTATTGTAGGTTACTGGGATCACTATTAGATGAAGACAAACCTCGTATGTTGGTTGCTTTTCGATTCAGGCGAATCCTGTTTCGGAGTTTTGGCGTCTATGGTTTGGGGTTAAAGGTTTATCGTTGGAGTTTTAGGTACAGGGTTCAGCAATTAGGGCCCCAAGGATGTCCCATAGACTGCAAGCCCTGAAGTAGTAAACATCGAACCTATATGGCAAGCGCTTCGTCGTAACCGGTGGGCTCGAAACTCCAAACCGCCCGATGCTCAGCGCCAGGAACTCGCTCATTGTAATACTAAATATGGTAAACCCTACACCCCTAACCCTCAACCCTAGCCAGCTAAACTCAAAACTTACCAAGGCTCATGTACACCTCTCACGACAACGCTGACAGTGACCTCGATGACGGCTACAGTGGCATGGCTACCGGGGGATTGGGGGATTAATAAGTCATTAAGGTGTAGGGATGTAAGTTGTAAAGTGCACCTTGCCGGCTCTAAAAAACGAATGAAGCCCGCAACAACACGGCCCTAGTAAAGCCTCAAACCCCAAAATCCAACATTCTAAAACTCTAATTCAACCCTGAGCCCTCAATCCCAAAACCCGAATTAAGCCATAAACTCTACATCTATCCTAAGCCACAAGAGCCAAAGTAGAGCCTAAACTCTAAGTCTTCAGCCCTGGTTGTTGCATCACGCGGGTTGAGTCTGTCTTCATTGGCTTTCTTTGGTTGGCACCAAACAGCTCAGGAGCTATGCCGTATGAATCACGGACCTTAATTATTCCCAATACTATTTCGGGAGCTCCTTATTATAAGTAAGAGTATAATATAATTACCTCAAAACCCTATTCTAATTATTAAGGCCCCTACATTAAGCCCTAAACTCTTAGGCTCAGGGTCTAGGGACGGTTGCAGCCTCTGCATGACTTCGTAGACATTCAGGGAAAACTGGTGCATTGCTTGGGGTACTTATGCTTTTGCATAGCCCTGCATAAGTATACCCGACAAAAATCATAATTGTTACTGAGGACCTATATGTTGAAATTACAAAATTAAAAGACCCCCCAAAACATGTAGGTTTCTGAGGGTTTGGGCAAGCATTATCAACCCAAGACCTACTAACCGGGGGTTAGCACCAGAGAACCGTGCACCAGGCTGCATGAGGTCTGGAGGAGTACACCCATTGGGTATGTGGGCAGAGGATGATATTAAGGTATCGACCAGTTGTGTGTGTCAGCCTAAACCTTAAACTAAACCCCCAATCCTTAAACCCCCAATCCTAAACCCTAAGTCCTGCCTCAACGGGCTCTCTGTACTTCGGGCAGAAAAAGGCGTTCAAAAAAAAAACTAAATCCTGAACCAGAAACACGAAATCCTAAGCCCTAAACCGTATCTGAATGCACAGCAGACGGAAAAAGGCCCTTAACAAAAAAAACGTATCTGTAGGCCTCTGAGTCCTAGGTAGTGCAGGCCCAAGCCTAGAGTTTCTCGGGACTTCAGGGCCGACAGGTTAGAGACGAGGGGTGTAGAGGGTCTGATCCCTGGTTTGGGGGGTTTGGGTTTCAGGGTCTGGTTTAGGAGTTTACCTATACTATTTTGCGGGCTCAGTATTACATTTATAGTATAATGGGCCCCAACACCCCATTCTAATTATTAAGGCCCCTATGGTACTTTTTTCCTCCCTGGTTGAATTGAAGCCCAGTCTACGTCGACCAGCAGCTCCAGCAGCTCCAACACGCACACAACGAGCTCGACCACTGGGACAGCCGCCGGTGTGTAAGGGGAACATGTGTACTGTAGCAAGTTTCTTATATTATCTTTGCACAAGTCATCCCCTTGCCGAATTGATTCTTCAGGGCAAGCCCTAAACCCTAAACACTAAAGCCTATACCCTAAACCCTAAACCCCCCCAAATAAAATCTAAGCACTGTCTTAAAGGCCCTAAACCCGTAACCCTCTCAGAGCGCTGCTGGGCACCGAAGGGACATGTCTGGTAGCATGCACGAACACCCGCCAGTCTGGGTTCTTGTTAAGGAGTTCAATTTAAGTTAATAGGGATCGTAAATATTATGGTTTCTTTATGGTAACTTAAATGAAGTTCCTTAACACGAACACCCAGCAGTAGTTGCTCTTCCTCCATACCCGAGAACGATAGCCCCAAAGCCCGAACCCGAAACCCAGGTCGACTGCAGCGCTGTAGCTGCAGAATACTTCAGATGTAAACGCCAGGAAGACACAACCCGACTTCCCGTCAGCATGTTAAGATGCTGAAATGGCTTGTAGAGACAGTTTTCAACACTACAAGGCCGAAACTCACACCATCCTCCGCAATTGGGGCTCTGAACCCCACACCCTGCTCGGGATTCAGGGTCTAGACGGCATGCAGGACCCAAACCCGCAGCTCCACGACAACACTCACCACCACAAGCGGCTCGGGCGCCATTGAAAGTGGCTTCGGGTTTGGGTGTTAGAAGCTTTGTATAGGCTTGTACAAGGCTTCTATGAGGGCTGGTTTGGATTGTTCATAGTAATGCCAAGCCGTACACTCCTAAACCCCTCAATGATATTTCCACCTCGTAGGTTTGGCTTCGACCGCCCCATCGTGGGCCCTCGCTTTTTCCATCCTGATAGTTCCGACCGTGGAGTATGGGGGAAGAGTTGGTGGGGCAGGGTTTCGGGTTTTGGGTGTAGGGCAGGGTTAGTGTTTAGCAAGGTGTGGCCTTTAAAATTCAGGTGCGTTCTCTTGAGAATGCTAGCCTCAAGCCGCGGCAAGATCTACGAGTAGCCATGCCATTGTTCTGCACAAACACATTCTCCACAAGTTTGCGTCGAGACATTGGGTGACTTGATTGAATGCCGGCCGCCTTTTGAAAACAAGCATGCAGCAATGGCAAGTATGAAAACCCCGCTTTGGCCGGGTAACTGTTGCATGCACACCTTGAAATGCAAACAATCAGAAACTGAGAGCGCTAGTCACCAAACTAGTACCAGGGCTATCACATGCTATCACTGTAGTGGTCGTCCCCGTCGTCGGCGTCGACGTCGTAGTTGTCGTCGTAGTCGTCGTTGTTGTGGTAGTAGTAGCAGCAGCAGGAGTAGTAGTAGTAGTAGTAGCAGTAGCAGTAGCAGTAGCAGGAGCAGTAGCACTCGCGGTCGCAATCGCAGTCGCAGTCGCAGAAGCAGTAGCAGCAGCAGTAGCAGTCGCAGCAGTAGCAGTAGCAGAAGCAGGAGAGGAGCAGGAGCAGAAGCAGAAGCAGATGCGAGAGAAGCAGTGTAACTAGAAGTCGTAGTCGTAGTAGTCGAGGATTTTTACGTGAGAGGCCTATAGTCGTAGTCCTAGTCGCAAACTCTTGTACCCGAAAGCTCCAGGTCTCATCTAAAGCGCGTCGGAATGAACCGAAGGCTTCACCACAGCTGACCCAGCTCAACACTTTCGCAAACCTATGGGAGTTTCCGAAAATAGGGGACCCTAATATAGTACCCTAAATAGTAGGATCCTTATTAAAAATAAAGACCCCCAAATAAGGTACCCCCTATTTCCGGAAACTCCCCTATGCCCAAGTTCCTGCACTCAACTCTGACTTCCAAGCTTGTTCCCGGAACCTGGGTTCCGTGCAAGGATTCGGCAAGCCTTCACCTTGTCCCGAGACCTGCTCCCTTTCAGCCAGGCATCTCGATATCCTCAACATCAAGGCAAGCATTAGACTAGAGGGTCCAGGGTAGCCAACCCTGCCCTAAACGTTAACGGATGTTACGTTTTAAGGGCAATGATTCGGCTTTCTTTTTCGAAACGTAAGGGTTGTACAGTTGTGCAGGTTCCTCAGGTCTCGAGCATTACGGGTTCTGAGGTCGCTCTGTGGTGTACGTCTCTGTTGAAGGTACATATCCCTATAAGGTTAAGGAATACAGGGCGATAGGTTTAGGGTTTTATGGTTTTGCAAGTTTCAATGTAAGGTTTCGAAAGTGTGCGGTATTCGTTCGGGCTGTGAGGGAGAGCTGCAAGTATTAGGGTGTTTACCAGAGGTCTATCAGGGTTCCGGACGCTAAGGGCTCGCTGGTATATAAGGGTTCCATTAGGGGCCTTACGAGGGGTCTACAAGGGCTCTATACGGGATACCAGGGGCTGCGAGGGTTTCGAGAATCAGGCATCGGGCCATATGTAAGTTCATTAAGCCCCACCACCAGCACCACCCCACCGCCAGCACTGAAAGGAAGCTCCTAACCTGACATGACAAGGACGACAACGAGCTCCTCCATTTCATCGACTTCAAGCACAAGCATCACCAGATCCTCCACGAACCTTGGCCTGACGTGACGGCATTTATGCTTTAGTGTTCTTCGGGTTATATTTTTATTGTTGCTAAACTCGTAGGGGTTATTTCACAAATGTATTTATTATGGTTCTGGCGGCGCTTAAATATTGGTGTATGTTTTTGGAATGTTTGGGGTGGAGTGGCCGGCGTTTCAGGCGCAGCGGCTTAGGGCTAGTTGCTCAGGGTGTCGGTTTCAGGCTGTCGGCTCAGTATCGCCTGGATGCTTTTCGTTTGATGAGATTGGCCGCGTGGCTCGAGTTTAGGGTCTAGGCTTAGCGTTTCGTGACAGCAGGTGAGAACTGCGGCCGATCCTACAGCTTACACGCCGATTCGACAAGAAATGACGAAGCCCTGCCAGAGAGCCCAATACCCCTTAATTGAGGATTATACCTTGAATTATTAGGGGCTTCATTTTATGATGTAAGCTATATTCCTTAACTAAGGGGTATTGGGCTCTCTGGGCTTGTCGGTTCGCATGATGTCATCTGTTACTGTTGAAGCGCTTGTCGGTTCCTAGGACCCAGAGTAGGCCCTTATTCCCTTTTTTAGGGTTTAGATTCCCTTATAACCCCCTTTAAGCCAAAAAGGGCACCCTTTTTATTCCTAGGTTACTCTTATTACCTAAACCCTAAACCCTAAACCCTTGTGGTTCGCATGATGCCATAGTCTTTTGCTGCTCAGCGACTGGCAATAGACGTAGCTACTCGCAGTACCAATTGCACCCTGCAGCCCTGGGTAATGTGTCACAAGGGTTTAGGGTTTAGGGTTTTGGGTTTAGGATTTAGGGTTTAGGATTTAGGGTTTAGGGTTTAGGATTTAGGGTTTAGGATTTAGGATTTAGGGTTTTGGGTTTAGGGTTTTGGGTTTAGGGCTTAGGATTTAGGATTTAGGGTTTTGGGTTTAGGGTTAGGGTTTTGGGTTTTGGGTTTAGCCAGAATCAGCAGCCAAAGTGTGTGCTGCAAGGCAGTTGGAAGATAAGTCACACCGCCAATGATGCAGTTCTCTTTCTTCCCAAATCCTAAACCCAGCCTCATCACCCAGCACCCCAAAGCTAAAGCTCATGCTCGACCGCTCTCAACGCTACTTACGCTCTTTGCCTACTGGGTCTTTGAACCATAAACATTGGAACTTAAACCTTCAACCCCCCTCAAAAGAACATGCATCCTGCCAGGACGTGTATTGAGGTTTGACTTATGAAGTCTCATCCAGTATTGGCAGTATTGCATTCTGACTCTGCGAGGAGGAAGAAACCCCGCCAACAAGGAGCTACTTTAGAGAGTGTAGCCCTGCACTGCAAACCCCGAATCCTTGAGTCCTAAGCCTTATGAACCGCTAAATCCCATAATCCGAACTCCCAAACCGCAAAAGCCTCAGCCTTATAGTGCACACCCCACTCCATCTCTGAACCTAAACTGTAAACCCTGAGCCCAGCCTAGGCCTCAACTTGTTCCAAAAAACCCTTATCAACCGTAAATCCTGAGCTCGAAATGGGTAGTTGTCTAAGCTAGGGTCGCTTGTAGGGTCCTTGTTTACATGGGTGGCGTACTATGTTGGCAACCAAAATAGGGACGCTAATTGAGACAACTGCCCAAACCGTAAACCGGGCCTAAAGTAGAAGCCCAAAAGTTGGAAACCCAATCGCCCCAATCCTTAAGAGCAATGAATAGGGAATCCCAGCACTATTTGGTCTTAATCCGGTTTCCAACTTTTTGGGGTTTACTATAAGCCATCGCAGTGCCAAGGAGCTCGACCTCTGCAACATCGACTTCCGCCCCTCAGCACCCCACAAAAGTGTAGCGGTTTGTAGGTTCAGAGTTTAGGGTTTATGCTTTTCGTAGGGGACCTACACTATACGGGATTATGAGGATTCAGGGTTTGGGGTTTAAGGTTTATAGGGGACCTGTCAGGGATTAAGAGGGTTAAGGGTTAAGGGTTTAAGGCTTAAGGTTTATAGGGGATCTATAGGGGATAAGTATCGTTTTAGGGTTCAGGGCATATCGTGGACCTGTAAGGGCAAATATGGTTCTGGGGTTCAGGGCTTCTTAGGGGACCTATACTATAAGGGGATTTTCTCTCTACGGAGATCCTTTTGGTGCGTAGGCTTCGGGATGCAGGGTTTAACGATTTGGGGTTTAGGGTTCAGGGTTGGGTATATGTCATACTGATGCCTCTACGAACAGCAAAGGTTGCTGACAGCGGTAGTCTTTCTATACCATGACGGCCGCTTAGAGGTTTTGAGCTTATGGAAATACACGTCTCCCTTGGGCCTGGGGCTTCAGGGTTCAGGGTTTAGGGCCGTTGAACTAGTGACTACTTGGAGGTTCATGGGTAGTTATAAGTAGTAGGGTAACTATACCCATAACCCATATCATGGGACCTCTACCCACTTATATACCTACCCAGGAACCTCCAAGTAGGGTCAACATTTGAGGCCCTGAGTCCGAAACATATTGTACAGTTGTCCAGTTGTCCACCACATAAACTTCCAAGGCCCAGATCCTAAGCCCTAGAAAGCTCTATGCAACCATGCCAGGTAGGGAGTCGGAATAATCAATACTAGTGATATCCCCCTGTCGTCCCGATATGCCATGTTTTGTGCGGGTGCTAGATGCCAAAATCATTCTAGGAGGCGGGGTGGAGGGGATTCAGGGGAGGTGAAGGGGGTTCATGGAGGGAAAGAGCTTCGACTAACTCCAGGGTCCATATACCTAAAAGCCGAAACTTGGGCCTTAAAGTAGTCCCTTCAAAAGTAATTCCTTTGGGAGCAAAGTATACAGAACAAAGGTAGCTGGACTACCCTAAACCCTAAACCCTAAACCCTTTGGATTCAGTAGCCCCCAAGCCTCGGCTCTCTTTGCCAAGGTCACTGGAAGCTCCACGACGAGCGTTTCGACAAGCAGTCGCTTGGGTCAGTTCAGGCTTTAGTGTTCCGGGTTTGGGATTAAGGGTTTGGGGTTTAGGGTTTAGGGTTTGGGGTTAAGGGTTTGGGGTTTAGGGTTTAGGGTTTAGGGTTTGGGGCTTAGGGCTTAGGGTTACGGGTTTAGGGTTTGGGGCGTTGCTTTTGAGGTTCCCGGCACCCATCCTGTGGCCTGGTGGTTTAGGCTTTAGGGTTTGAGGGTTTAGGGTTTAGGGGTTTAGGGGTTTTGGGTTTAGGCTTTAGGGTTTAGGGGTTTAGGGTTTGGGGCTTTAGGGGTTTAGGGTTTAGGGTCTTTAGGCTTCACGGCCTGGCTCTGTTTAGCTTTCGATATTGTCTTGCCTTTGGAGTTTAGAGGATGTTTCTGTAGGGTCTTGCAGGGTCCATGTACCGATACAGAAATGCTTTGGCTTTTCATCTCGTTTTATTTGTAGATATGCTTTTACTAACATACTAGATTGGTATGTACCCTAAAACCTACCTGGACCCCGACTGTACGTAGAATGAGGGTGTTGGGCGATTGCTTTACCTACTTTTGGGGTTTAGGCAATCCCTAAACGTAAACCCTTATAAACCCAAAGCCCTAAACCCTAAACCCTAAATCCTAAACACCTACACCCTAAACCCAAAGCCCTAAACACCTACACCCTAAACCCAAAGCCCTAAACAGAACCTTTGGGTTGCCTTGCTCCATCCATGGATGAAGCGGAATGTAGGGTTTCGGTTTAGGCTTTAGAGGCTTCCCGCGAAGGCTAGGGCTCCAGGGTTGAGGATGTTTGGGGTTGAGGGTTTAGGGTTTAGAGTCTTTCTAGGGTTTGATAGTTCTTTAGGCAATACGGGCGGGCGAAGTGCAGGTCTTTTGACGCTGCAAGACAAGCGTTGTGCCCCTGTTGAAAAGTCAAAACACTTAGCACAAGCAGGCCCCAAATCCTTCAGACTTCATAACGGCCTCAACACAACACTGAGTGTGGAACAATACAACACAAAGGCACCGTGTCTGCCAGCAGCACCACGTCCAGTTCAGCGACAGCCAGCAGCACGACGACTGCAAGTGCCGAAGCAGCAGCGGGAGTCGTGCTTTGCAGAATCGCGGGGGCTTCGCGTTTGAGGGTAGGGCTTAGAGTCGAGACATAGAGCTGTAAGGTTTATTGGAGCGAGCATTTATGAAACTGATGTCTTTTCTCCGGGGTGCTAGTTTTTTTCATTCGTAAGCAATCTCAGCTCTGGACGACTCAGGAGTTAAAGTCTCAGAAAAAGGACCTTCGACAATCAGCAGCATCATGTGCCTTTGTGTTCACTACGAAGTTCTACACAGTATTTCGCTACGAAGCTCTACAAAGTATACGCCCTACCAACACTCAGAGAGAAATGCTTTGAGGGTGCACTGTTTGAGTTCTGGGAGTTTGACTGGCGGGCCAGTTGTGCATAACATTGAGGCTTCAGGGTTGAATTTGTCGGGTTAAGTCCTAAAACCCTAGGGCCTTAAAACCATTTTGTGCCGGATGTGGCAGGCTAGGAATATCATGATTCCAGAATTCTAGGTTTTGGAGGTCCTGGAGCGAGGTTGTGCGCTGCATGATTGCCGGGCTTCACGAGGTCTTATTAGGGTTGACGAGGGTTCAGGGATTAGCGACATCGATGAAGTGTTGCTGTTAAGGCATTCCTTCACGTTTCTGCCACGTGAGGCGGAACGGCGACATCTACGTCGTCCACCTCGAGTACCAGCATATCGGTGACAGCAGCTCGGAAAAGATCGTAATGTAGACATCCTGGGTGACTAACGGTGCGATTCCTCAAGGTTCCTGCGTAGAATGATTATACTAATATATCCCCGGAAGAGAGTGGTACTCAATAAGCCATAAGCTATAAGAAGTACCCGAAAGGGGATCCTAATTCCTACAATCTGCCTCTATAGAAAGTGAAGGAGCCGAAGGTGGCTTAGTCACTTAGTCCCTACTACGCCTGAGGGCTGTTTCGGCTAATGTCCCTGCTTAACCTGCGAAACGGGAACCAAACTGCAAAGACACCTTAATAACTAGTAGCTAGAGGGTGTTGGGACATATTAGTAATATTCTACCAAGCGGCCCTAAGGAATTTGCTTCGTAATACTATCGCGCTCCTTGGTAGAAGTATACTATAGTAGTTGAGCCGTCAGGACACCAGCACCAGCTACACGGTGACCGTCTCGGAGACCTCGTCAACAGCGACATCGATCACCGTCTCCTCTACAGCTTCTCGGCTTGGGGGTTCTTTAGGGTTTAGGGTTTAGGGTGGATATGCGGATCTCTTAATACAGGCTACACACATACGGTGGTACGAAGGTTGTCGAGAGTTTGGGGATTCCGGCTCGGGGAAGGGGGGCGGGCTCTACGGGATTATGAGGGGTTTCTGGTTGAAGGCAGCGCGAGGGATTCTGGCTTATCTAATCTTGGGGTTCTACCCGAAGCGTCCAAGGAAAAGTATCAGCGTATCAGCATGATCTTTCCCTAAACCCTAAGCCATAACAGCCTGTTGAAGCCATTCCGGCCTTGCGATAGTAGAACAGCCCTGCAGTCGCAAAAAGGAGCTCAAAAAAGAGCCTGTTGAAGGAGAGGCTGCTGCTTTAAAGCTTTACAGGTTTTGCACCTAAGCTAAAACATCCCGAACCTCGAAGACGGCCCCGAAGCCTAAAACCTCAAAGAAAACTTGGGGGCATAGGATTGTTGGGCTGTAAGGGCTTCGAGTTTTCTAGGGGTAAGGCCGAAGGGTGTAATCCCGCAAAAAGGGTTTTTTTGAATTGAGGAGTCGCTTATTTAGGATCGTATCAGTCTACACCCCAAACCCTAAAGGGTTTAGGTTAAGGTTCTTCGTGTTCTGAAAGTCTCAACACCGCAGGCCATGCATCATGAAACCTACAAATCGAGATCCTACAGGCCAAACTTTCAGTGCCTAAACTCAGTGCCTAAACCCCTAAACCCAGCCCTCAAGAGCCAGACTCCTGCAAGCTACAGTGTTGTTTAGGTTTAGGGTTCAGGGTCAACGGTTTGTGGGCGGTATAGGACTCAGGGATTGGATTGTTATGTAACTATACATATGTGCATATGTGCACGTATAAGCTTGTAAAAGTCTGGATGCAGTCTTCCACCTCCACATCGTCCGTGACAGCCACGACTACCTCGGCCACCTCCACCGTCAGTGTAACCTGTCCTTCTACGGGGCGAGGGGGTCGGGTACCGCTTGACATTAATCTAGTTATCACAATGGGCATTGGACTGTGGTAGCAGTGAAAATGATAGGTTACAACGGTTATAAGTGGTTACTTGGAGGCCCTTTTGACTTAGTAAGTCTACTTAGTATCCCTTCGAAACCCTATTATAATTTCCATAACCCACCTTACTAACCCTACTTACTAAGTCAAAAGGGCCTCCAAGTATAGCAACAAGGTAACCAAACAATCCCTCGTCTAAAAGTGGTTTCTGCTTTACAGGACTCTGAACTCTACATTTTCTCCCGTGAATGCCCCGCCCCGCTGTCGACGCAAGGTATTGGAGCCCGGCCCGGTACCCTAAACCCAAATAGTGCGAGGTCTGTGAAATCTTTGCAGTTAAAGGCTCAGATAGTCCAGTCCCAGTGGTTGTGTATGACAGCGCGTTTGGCCCAGCTGCGGCGCTAAGCCCTCAAGCAAGTATCATCATTAAGGAGCCTATACTGCACACTGTGCCTGCACCCAAAACTGCGAGCCACGGCAGCGGCAGACTAAAGCAATATAGGGATCCCTATAAGACCTAAGTATGTATAACATAGGTGCATGGAGCCATATACCGTACGGCAATGTTTGGAGTAATCAGTTATTAGTAGGGTTTACTGGTGGGGTTGAGGGCTTCTCGAGTATCGACCCTAAACCCGAAACCACTGCAGGATGACGACATTTGGGCTGGGGGCTGGTGTTGGGTAATATAGGGGCCGGAATATGTAGACTAGGGCCGTGCGATGGTTTCATGTGTGTAGTAGTAAGAGTAGGGGAGCCTATAGATTAGTGCTACTCATCCTTCTGGCTTCTATGGCGCAGCTGCATGGTGGGAGCTGTCAGAAAACGGACAACAATAAACAGCAAAGTCGCATCAACAGCAGTAAGGCAGAGCAGCACACAATTTAAAGTCACAGAAGCTTGAATACTTGGGAAACTATTCCTGACAGCTCATTACTCTAATTGTAGCACCACGCCCCACTCAAGGGCCTGCTCTAACCAATAAGACCGCGATTTTACCAAGACCTCCAAGCTCCAAACCCTGAGCCTGAAACGCTCTGAGGTTTCGGTTCCAGCTCAAACCCCCAGGCTTCCTTTTTTGGTTCATACTTAGGATCCTATAAGGACCCAATAATTAGGGTTTAGGGTTTAGGGGTTTAGGGTTTAGGGTTAAGTAACCCCTCAAGAGGAACTACTATGGAGCCTATGGGTGTTGCTCGAAGTTTAGAGCCCTGGGCATTTTCCGGGGTCTATCTTTGCTCTGGGGCTCCAGGTATTCAACTAGGGTCCCCAGTAGTATCCTTTCACCCTTAATTATCATGGTGTCTCTTCTTTTAAAGCCGAATAGTAGAAAAAGGGTACCCTCATTATGAAGGGGACACTGGGGAACGTAGACACATCGCACTGACTTGGGATCTTAAGTCTTTTGGAGCCCGAGGCATAGATTGAGTCGAGTCTTTAGTTTTGGGGTTGGAGGGTGCCCGGCCGGAACTTTGTGCTTAGGCTTTAGAGGTTTGGGTTTTAAAGTTTTGTTTAGGGATTAGGGGCCTCAATATGTAGAGATGCGTTTTCTCTGGCAGTCGAGCACCACTTTGACGTCCAGCTCAACCTCCACCACAAGCACCAGCGTGACTACAACTACCACTGCAACTACATCCAGCACCTCGTCGACTCTCACCACGAGCACCTCCATCTCCACCACCTCTTCAAGCAGTACAACGACAACAAGCACTTCACTAACCTCCACATCGACGTCTGCGACATCGACGACGACACTTGCCTCAACCCAGCTTTTGCAAAGGCACTTAGTATGACTCAGATTGTTAATCGCAACCGTGATATGATGCTCGCCACGATCCTCTACTTTTTGCTGTTGTTATCACGAGACCACGCTGTAAGTCCACATGTCATCATCCGGGACCCGTCGGCGACTATTCGAACCGGCCGTGATCGTGTATGGCGGATTTCGGCTTCTAGTGCTCAACTCGTATCTGCCGATTACTTGGAGGTTCATGGCTAGTTATAAGTAGGCTTACAAGTAGGGCAACTCATGACCCATATTTAGGGGCCTTATAACCCCACTTTTATAACTACCTATGAACCTCCAAGTAAACTCTAAACCCCAGGCCCTAAACCCTAAACCCACTTCGTTAGGGCCTTGAGGGTTCCTTATTGAAAGTGTGCTATCATATACCCCACAGGCAAGAAGTACTCAAGGGGCCTTCGGCTTCATATACCATAAGGCCCCCCCACAAATCCGGAGTTTCATTACTAATACTTTCATAGGGGTTTGGGGTTTTGGGTTGGGGTCAAGGGTTTGGAGGTACAGGGTTACAGTTTAGGCTTTAGGGGTTTGGGACTTTCATGGTAGTTAGACACAGGGACTCTTGTCGACAGCCTTCTGAAGATCCTCGTTCTCGCAGATGCGGATTGTTGGTTATGTAGCATTTACCTGCTTGGAAGCTCACGGGTAGTATTAAGCAGGGTTTCAAGGCCCTTAGTGTGGATTATGACTATAGTTACTTTACCTATGAACCAGCTTATAGATACCAGCTTACAACAAACTATGAGTGCCACTTGGAGGTTGCATAGACTTTGATCCTTGAGCGCGCAGCCCAAGCCCTGCATTCTCACAGCCCCGCCATCAAAGACTCCAACTGATAAGTGTCACAATGTTGTGTATAGAACCAAATGAGGGCGGAAGAAATTTCTATCCAAACCATGCTAAGGAGTGGCACGACGTCGTCGACGACGAGCACTGTGAGCACAACCTCCGTTACATCGTCATCTTCGACGACGACCTCCAGCACGACTGTCACATCCACAAGCACAGTTTCCTGGATGAATGTATAGGCTTGCATTGTGCTAACCCAACATGTTTAGGCGAACGGCCAAGAGTAGGAAAACTCATGCATGGACAAGGGCACAAAATGAAATCGCATCGAGCGATTTTACTCAGCATGCTCGCACGAGAGCAAGGCAGTATTAGCTTCGTTGGCATTGTGCAGAAACAAGTGCAAGCCTGACCAGGAGATGTTTGTAGACTAGTACAATTCATGCTGAACCGAGTCCACCGTAACAATCACGTCAACTTCCATGACGACGTCGACCTCTTCAACCACATCTGCCACGTCAACGCTTACAACATCGACCAGAACATCCACATCATCGTCCACCAGTGTCACGAGTAGCACTTCAGCCACTGTTACCAGCACCACCACATCCTCAACCACTGTAACATCTTCAACATCAACATCTACCTCATCCACTACGTCAACAACATCGAGCACCATCACCGCCTCGTCAACGACAACCAGGCCGGGGAAGCCTTCCAAAGTTGATGGCTGTGGTGCTGACTCGGGCGAATGTAGGGATTCAGCGTGGAGGGTCGTTCGTTTCGGCTCTGAGTATGAATGACTCTGATTGACCTATCTTGACAGTTGCGCGAACAATTCTAGATCAGCTCCGGCTTGAACATTGCAGTCTGACTCGACTCGTGGCTGATCGGGGTGTAAGTTCAAGATCTGTCCCACCTTCGGGATTCTGCTCGATGGGAGGACCTTGACATCTACTACGTCCATCTCATCTACGACCTCGACCTCTGTGAGCTCAACAATCACTTCTACCACGTCGTCAACATCCACGACGTTTTCCAGCAGCAGCACGACCTCGAGCACCAGCAGGTGTCCACGAAGTCTCGATGTTGCTGCACAGGGGTGTGGACGGATTCTCTGAGAAGGGCTTTGGTCCGCCGGAACTCGAAAACCCTAAACCCAAATTGCCTTCATGTCGGACCCTGCCTGCGACCCCGTATCTTGCAGGACGTCGACTTCCTCCACCGCCACAACCGTGACCATTACGCTGATACTTGGCATGCTCAGACAAAGGTCTCGCTTTTGTACGGGCCTGTTGGTGATCCCTAAACCCTAAACCGCAAACCCTAAACCAACTTGGTAGTCGCAAGAACAGGACGTGTGCTCCCAATCCGAGACACCAGCTGTTTTACTTGGGAGTAGATTCACCTAACTCGTCTGCCGCTGCCAAGCAGTTCTGGTATTTCGTAGCGAGCAGTTACTAGTCAGCAGTGATTAGGTAGTAAGTGGCGTTCTCGCGATTCGTTAAAAAAAAAGTAGTCAGTAAATCGTAGTTAGTCGTTTGTCATCAGTAGGTCGTGTATCAGGTACTTTAGCCAGAAGTAGTTATTAGTTGCAAAAAAGTGAGTCGTAGTTGTAGAAGAAGCCGTTGCGGCAGTGGTCGTGGTGGCGGTAGTGGCAACAGTCGTAGTCGCCGTGGTCGTCGTGGTCGCGGTGGTGGTGACGGCGTCTTGGTTGTGCTGGTGACAGTCGTAGTGGTTCCAGAGTGGTAGTGGTGGTGGTAGTACTTGTTGTTGTAGACTACTAGTAGGATTAGTAGCAGGACTAGTCGCATTCGTTGTCGTCGTGGTCGTCGTCGCAGAAGCAGAAGCAGTGGCAGAGGCAGAAACAGAAGCAGCAGGAGCGGTAGCAGTAGCAGCTGCAACTGCAGTTGCAGGCAGTCGGGAGTTGTACCAGCTTAATGTTTGCATGTGGACCTTTGCCCTGCGCCAAGGACAGCGTCTTCGACGACAATCACAGGCGGCCGGCCACCCTCGAATTCCCAGACCCCAGAAAGGATCTAGAGAGTAAAGGATTTAGGGTTCAGGGGTTTCGGACTGCGATTTAGGGGATCCAGCTATAATTCATGAACCCTCCCCGACGTTGAGTTTGTGTTGGCCTGGCTTTGCTCCAGGTGTTCAGGACTTTTAGTGGGAGGCCTCTGCGCCCAAACAACCAGCCCTTATCTTCGAAGTGGAACAACGCACCGGGAACGACAAACCGCATCCTTGATTTAGGCCCGGCAAAAGGTTCCATCCCGGAGCCAACGCAAATCCTGGACGGAGCCACCTAAGCATTGAGATACCAAACATATTAAGACCCTTTCAATGTTACCTCATAGTCAAAGCTGCAAAACTACTAGTAGCATTCAGCGATTCCTCAACTATGGCGCCGTTCTTTGAGTTAAGACTGGATCCGTGCCACACTGGTTAGTAGATGGAAGAAACATTAGGGTTGGGGTTTAGGGTTCTTTGAGCTAAGACTGGATCCGTGCCACATGGGTTAGTAGATGGAAGAAACATTAGGGTTGGGGTTTAGGGCTTAAGGTTTGGAGTTTGGGGTAACATAAACAAACATAAAAGCTCCTCTTAGAGACGTTTCGTTAAGGTTGGGGCTTGGCAGCAAAGGCTTGTGAGTCGCAGCTTGAAGCCCGTACCCAAATATAGTATATACTATTTGTCTCTAAAGGATTCCCTATCTAGGTACATTGGGCCCAAAGTACATACCATTTGGGTACCTGGACCCTTGAACCCTAAAGCCAAACGGACCCTTAAAGGGACCCTTAAAGGAAGCCTATTTGGGTACATGGACCCTTAGGGGATTTTTGATAATCACGACTTGAAACCCGAAGTCTACAGTCCTACCCTCAAGACTTCAGCCTGAAGCGAGGGACCGGACCCCCAAACCCTAAACCTTACCCGGACCTTGTAGCACCTACCTTCTAAGGGGCTTATATAAGAAATCATAATAAGGAACCCCAAAAAGAAGGGTTTATATAGGGAAATTATAATAAGGAACCCTAAAAAGGTAGGTTATTTAGGGTCCAGGTCATGCTTATCCCCAAAGATTAGCAAGCGCAGCTCCCGTGGAATCCAGGCACCACTCTCACCTCGACATCTTCCACCGTCACGTCCCCAGTAAATACGCTGGACCCTAAGCCTAAGCCCTAAACTCAAAACCCTGAGCCCTCGGGGCTGCGGGCAGTCCAATAGCAATATTCGTATGATGATTCATCATAGCCATCACCAGCGAAAACAGAATATACCTCATGGCTTAGTTGCAGCAATGGCCATGACAGGGTTGTGACGTTCATTGAACCAGACCTGCTCCCATTTTGCTGGAGGCTCCTTAGTCCGAGTCCTCGTTCGGAAGCAGCGACGACAGGATTTCTGTTACGTAATCTTACCTTTGGTTAGTAGGGAATGGAAGAATGGTAGTAATAGTAGCTATAATTGTACCCCATTCCTCCATTCCCTACTAACCAAAGGTAAGTAATGGGGTCTGACAAGTGGATACTAACTATTTTCTCTTGGGTTCCCTAAGGTACCAAGTTATACACATAGCACTAAACCATAACGGCCCTCGTTTTGGGCAAGACAGAAGGGATGGGCTAGCATGGGTAGTGTCCGGAGGTAATTAGAGTTCGGAGGTTCCGTGTAGTTCTGTAGTTTACACACGCTTCAACCGCGATTCCTCTATGGTGTAAGGTTTTGAGGCCGTCATTTTGTCTACAGCACATGGCCACTCACTGACTTATATCCCAGAACCCTAGACCTTGAAGCCTTAAACCGTAAATCCTAAACACTAAACCCTAAGCCCTATAAGCCCCTGGCTTCCAAACTCGCGACCCCGAGCCTGATCCATCCTTCAAGTACGCAGCATACCGGAATTGGTATTGAGGATCCCTTTGTAGTTTGAGCTATGTTGCTTCATTAGGGTTTAGGGGCGTAAGGTTTCGGGTGTAGGGTGCATTTCGGGCTCCCTGCTTGGAGCCACAGAAGTCAAGACCAATCCTATCCCAGGATAATTAACCTTTGTTCCAAAATTACTGCATAGTGTCCCCCCTCCCCCCCCCCCCCAAACATACAGCGGCCGTGTGCGACTTGTAAGTAGCACCCCTTGTAGGTGTGCATATAGTGTTCTCCTCTCTCTCTCTCTCTATCTCTCGCTCTCTTCCCTCTGGTTTTCTGAACNCCCCCCCCCCCCCCCCCCCAAACATACAGCGGCCGTTCTCTACTTGTAAGTAGCACCCCTTGCAGGTGTGCATATAGTGTTCTCCTCTCTCTCTCTCTCTATCTCTCGCTCTCTTCCCTCTGGTTTTCTGAACCCCAACCCTGGTCACGATTCCCCAAACAGCCAGTGGAAGCTCGAAAGCCGAAATTTGAAGCCCTCAACGTTGGTCTCTTTTAATCTACACCCGTGTATATGGATCCTTACTGCAAGGACCCCCCCAATAAAATATCGTCTCTAACTTAAGATCTCTTTCATAAAAGGGTCTTTTTTTTGTGCATGGGTGCCGTACTATGTTGGGGGACCTAAAACGGGATCCTAATTCAGAGAACTACCCATATACAACTGAGCCTTGTAAGATCCTGATCCGGAAACCGTAGAAATTAAACTGAACACCCCAGGTCACAACACTCACCAGCTCCTCCACCTCCGGTACATCCTCGACTACCCAGTCAGCAACATCCAGCACAACAAGCACCTCAGAGAGGGTCCTACTGTTATGTCAGGTTGTTGGAGGGTTGTCCGGGCGCTGTTTTGTAAGCTCAGGAGTTTTTTGGGTGCTTTCCCGTTTTGATAGGGTTTTCCAAAGGGTTCAGGGTTTGGGAAAAAGGCTTTGGGCGGATCTGGGTTTAGCATGTAGGCTGTGTAGGGTTTAGGGCCAGGGTAACTAGGGTTTAGGGTTGGGCTAGGGTTTAGGGTTACTTTAACAGAGACTCCAGTATCCGTCAACTACAGTAGGGTTCGTGGTCATCAGGGACGCCAAGCGATTTCTGCAGCATTTGTTGAGCGCCAATCCTCCCCCAACTCGTTAAGAGAATGAGCTGAAGGTACTACAACTGCCACATCGTCTAGTACCACTACGTCATCTACCACGTCGACATCTGCATCCAGCTCCACGACCACTACATCTGCCACGTCTACTTCCGAGACAACCACCACTACGAGCGTTACCGGAACGACCGCAACGACTCTCGGCCGTCATTTATTTTTGTTTGGAGGGGTTGGGCAGGGAGGGAGCTGCAAGACTCTTACAGTAAGCTTGTTAATTGAAATACCACAACTCCTAAACCGGTGCACAACATGTGGTCTGGAATCTAGATAGACAAGCTTGGCCTTTTGGGGACTTTGTTATTGAAGGAGAGGGGTCTTGAGCCAACATACCAAAGGAAAGACGACGGTACGAACAGGGAGGCCATCCAGGGTTCCGGTCTACGACTGTTTCAGCCAGAAAAGAAGCCCCCAAGGAGCTGAAGTGTTCAACTTTTGGGTACTTCGGTAAAGGACTGTGGTTTTGCAGCTTGTTACTTGGGGGAGTACAAGAGTGAGTTATGACTAGGACCCTGGCAGATCCTACTTTTGGGCATCGGCAGCTCTTGCTGGGTACCAGAATCTAGAAACTCAAGTTCAAAACCCTAGCGTAGAAGCCAGGAAGTTGGAACATCATTATCTTTATGCCCGTAAGGTAAAGTAGTAGGGATCCTGGCAGTAATCCTTCTAAAGCCATGTTCCAGCTTTCTGGCTTCTACTAAAAGCCCCAGAGCCTCCAAACCCTGAGCCCTAAATCCTGATCCTAGAGGTTTTAGGGTTTAGGGTTACTGGATGTGCGAAGCCCGAAACCCTAGAACTTTAAGCTCTCCAGCGTTTAAACAACTTAGGCCTCGAACCCTCCAGATCCCCAGACCCTGCAACCCCGACGCTCGAAGATTGCGGAAGATTCCGCCCACACCCTTAGCCTGATCTGGTGGAGTGTTGAAATTGGGTGGGTTTTTGTAAGGATGTACTGTATTTCGAATAAGTAAGAAGGACACGTCTATGTTTAGTACATTTTTCGAGTTCTCAGTTTCTGAAGCTCCCAAGCCTGTGACTTTCAGAAAATGGGGGGCCCTACTCGGATCCCCATTCTGAGAACCCCTTCTTGGTTTTCTGAAGTTTCCACGAACCCTAAGCCCGGAACTCTATAGGTCGACATCTAGTAGCTCGACGACCACCTCCAAAACTGACACTGTCTCTACCACCTCGAGATCAGACACGACCGCCGGGCTGCAAAGTAAGAAGTTCAGTTTAGGGCTTCGAGTGTGGGGGTAGGTTTAGGGTTCGGGGGGCTTCGGGCTGAGAGGTTTAGGGCTTGGGGCTAAGAGTTTGGTGTAGGTTTGTGGTTCAGGACTCTGAAGCCCAAATCCAAAACCCCACTCCCTAAAAGGTTATGTTGTACCCTAAACCTTAACCCCAAAACCCGAAACCCAAGCGCCAAACCCTACGCCGAAACCCTAAGCACCCTAAGCCCGAAACCTCAAGCACCCGAAACCCTAAACCCTAAGCCGAACCCTCAAACCCTAGACCTCAAAAGCATGCCACGCTTTAGCTTCTCTGCCTAAGCTGTGAGCTCAGAGCCGCAAGGAAACAGTAAATCCCCGAACCTTCGCCGGAAGCCGTAAAGCCCCGAATCCAGAACGATAGATCCTTGAGCATCTTCCGGTTTTGCGTACTGCAAACCCTTGAGGCCCACTACCTGAAGCCCAAAAGTATGTAGAATAATGGCCTTTTATAAGGTTTGGGCCATTATTTTACCTACTGTTGAGGGTTTAGGTAGTAGGATCACGGCTATACTTCTCATTTTGGAACGAGGGTTTAGACTGTCTACCTTCACAGACGTCGGCATTCAGACAAATCAATCCCCTATAGCAGGTGTTGGACATGAGGGTGTAAAGAACTCTGGATTTCGGTGGTTCAGGATTTAGGGCTTTTCCGGCTTTGCAGGGCCTCGGGCCTTAAACCCTAAGCCTTTAGTTCGCATTCTCGGCTTCCAGGACGTCCACTACTCGCACGAAGACCTCATACACAACGTCCACGACCACCACAATCACCACTACAACAACGTACTTCACGACGCTGATGTGCTGCTCAGTCTGCAGACATAGCGATATCCGTGAATTTGATGCTGGGATGGCTCACATGTGGATCCAGATCTGCAGCTCACACTGTTGATCGGCAAGTTGAAGCCAGGACCCTTGTGTCTTCTAACTCCCAAGACGCTATTCCAATTTTGTAACCCACACCAGGAGCACAAATGCACCTCAGTGTCCAAAACCGACTCTTAGGTGGGCCATGGAATCCGTCCGGCGGCGTTGTCGTCCTTGAGTGGGATGGCAGCTTGTCCACCGCGATTTAGGGCATAGGATTTTTATTGTTTTCAGATGCAGTTTGTAGATTGCTTACATACAAGGCTACATGCAGACATACATATAGTTATAATTCGTCAAGTTACCAAACAACAGCACACCTGAACAAGACAACTCGTGTGCATGCATGTATGCATGTAATTATGCATGTTTGGATTATGCAAGTATGGATGTATGTATGTAGGTATGTAGGCACGTATGTATGTAATGTAGGCACGTATCTATGTAGGCACGCACCACGCTAGGTATGTATGTATGTGTATGTATGTATGCATGCATGTATGTATGTATGTATGTATACTAAGGTTCACGCTAAGGCTCATCTATGAGTTACCTAAGCTTCCTGGCGGGTACTAGGTTTTTGGGGAAGAAGTTAACTTAAGCTACCATCGTAGTGATCTATAGTAGATCAGATAGTTTCCTTATCACGGTAGCTTGAATTAAGTTGCTTAACAAGAGCCCAGATTAGGGTGAATCACAGAAAGTTGGACCATGGCTTCAGGATGATTGGTGCTACTTTGCCTTATGTAAGGGCACGAGGATGTTGATATTCCAACTTTTTTGCGCTTTTACTCTAGGACCGGTTGTATCTACGGTTCAGGCGTTAGGGGCAAGGAGTTCAATTGAGGCTTAGTGAAAGTAGGGTTGAGGATTTAGGGTACCGTCCGGCTCGAAACAGCCTCAAAGACCTTTTGCCGCCTGGTTTCGGGGACGAGAGCCTTAACATAGGCCACCCTGAAGTCATACTGTGCCCTAGACCTTCAGCCGTAATACAGCCTACACTCTAAACCCAAATGGCCCTAAATCCCAGACAGCAAGCCCTCCTCTCGCAAGCGTTTTCCCGATTTTCTGAGAGTTTACGATAAGCTACAAAGCCCAGTAAAGATCACACATCAACCTTAATAAGAAACCTTTTAATAGCCCTTGTGAAGAAACCCATTATTTCCGAGGTGGTGAGTTCGTTTCAGAAGAGTTCCTCAACGACGGCAACGGCTGGGAGTGGCGTGTGGACATGAGGAAGCAGGAGGAAGGCCAGACTTGGTTCCTTGTGTTATTGGGCAAGTACGTATAACTCGTATAACCCAATTGAAGATTCCTTATTATCCGGTGCCCTAAACCCCGAAACCCTAAACCTCCAATCTTGTCAACCCTAAACTATCTTTAAGTAAGATGTAAGAGTCTCTAAACCGTAACATAAGCCAATGCAAGAATGCATTTACAAATACTACCCTAGACACTGAATCCTAAGCCTTAAGCCCTGAAGCATCCTGTCAACATCCAAAATGAACCGAACCCAAGAGAGTCGAGCATCTGAAGCCTAAGGGATCAGTCTTACACTCAGAGGAATTTGCAGCCCGGGCCCCCTCACACTTTTAGGGTTTAGGGTTTACCCCGACCCTTCTAACCTCAGGTCCAACTCAGATGCCTTTTTTTGCTGGAAATTGGAGAGAGCAGGCCCTCGACACATGGTTTATACAAGGAGTTACTGCATCAGATCTTGCACAGTAGTTATATAAACTATAAACCCTACTGTACCTGCAATCCAGTAACCCTTCACCCATGTAGCTGCGCTTTTGGGGAAGGATCTTAGGTGTGCTGCCCGTCCCTTTGATGGTTCCAGCAATACCATGGTTCCTCTATGTTAAAAAACCGTGCTGGCAGAAACACCACATTGCGCCAACCACAAGCCCTGAACCCTAAACCCTACAAATACCTACTCCCGAAACCCCCCCCCCACCCCCTCCAAAGCAAACAAAGCAGCTAGGCTTTAAACCCTAAGCCCCTAAACCCTAATTCCCAAACAGCCCTACCGAAACCCTAAACCCCAAACAGCCCCACGCCCCTAAGCCCGAAACCTCAGCCGCCCATCCTATAGCTTCCGCAAGGGAGTGACTGGTTCTTCGTTGACCACTGCTCCTGGGATTTGGAGTACCATACTTTAATACTTTTTTTCTTAAGGGAACCATTATGAAATAACAGTTTATACTTTTTTCTCCCTGGTTGCTTAAAAGCCCAGGCTCTGATATCAGCCAGACCACATGTGAGGTTTGGTGTGCCTTGGCCCTTCTTGTCCAGGGTGTTGCTGCGTGTATATACATGTTTAACCATATACAGACTCATAGAAATATGATTACACATACATACATACATACATGTGTGTGTGCAAATATATATATATATATATATATATACACACACACCGACAGATCAAAATGTATACAATCATATATCGAACATCTGCGTGTTTTGTCCTCGCTCTGTGTACTTTATATGTACCCATGCGCGTATTAGCGTGTCTTGTTGTCGTTGCCAAGATGTTTCTTCAGGGTTGCTTCAGCGGGCTTAACTTAGGGTTAGAGATAATCTGCAGCTCTCAATGGAACTTTCACCTGGACTCGACTCGCACTCACTATGCATGATATGAAGACCCCACGGCTAAAAGGGATCCCGAAGGCATACTAGCACATCTCTATAATACATGTCAAAACCTTATGACACCAAGTAAAGCCTGAGCAGCTATATAGCCCTTGCTTACAAGTCAATTTTGAGGTGCGCTTCAAAACCCTGCCAAGGCGTCATGGAAACATATGCTCCTCGTACACCTTTGTAAAACCATATGTGGCCCTGTAGAACCTGAAACCATGAAACCCTAAACCTCTGAACCCCTAAACCCTAAACCCCTAAACCCAAGGTCTAGAGCCTGGAGCGACATATGACGTACGCCGCTTTGCTGCACTTGTGAGTTGCGATTCGGTTTGGGGTTTAGGCTACGGCCATGGATCAAGGGGTTGCATGAGCCTTAAACCCTGCCTTAACTTAAACTACCATAGCCTTTCTACTCTTTGTGGGTGCTTATTGTAAAAGGGCCTAGGGTCGGGTTTAAGGGTATTGGGGTCTTCGGGTTCAGGGTTTGGGTTTTGGGGGTTTTGGGGGTTCCTTCAGCGTTTGAGGAGTTTAGGATCGAGGTTCAGGGTGCCGGGCTTTTTGAGGGTTTTTGGTAGCTCAAGGCCTTAAATGAGGACGCATAGCCGGCCAGGACTGATACAATGGCCTGAGCGAATGATTTGGCTAAGGTCTGGGGACATGTCACGCTGTATAGGGACTACAAGAAAGGAGTTTTTCACATCTCTATACTAACGCAAGTCTCATGTTCAGACTGTGGCTTCTTCCTCTAGAAGTTCCAAGGGACTGCAAGTAGCGAGGGTTCAAACTCCCTCAAGCCTAATGCCTAAGCCCAAAGCTGCAACTGCCTAAACTCGCTGAGGTGTGCAGCTTGCATCCACCATCCCCTAAGCCCTAAACCCTACAATCTCTAAACCCTAAACCCTAAGCCCTAAACCCTAAAATCTCTAAACCCTAAACGCTGAGGTGTGCAGCTTGCATCCACCATCCCAGAGACCGTGATCTACGACATCTTCGTCACTGTGGTCACGGTGCCCAACGTCCGGGCTGGATCTCCTGAGGACCTGTCTTTTTTAGTTCATTATTACTATGTTCTAGTATTAGTACTAATTACTCGTATTACTACTATTATGATATACGATTATCAATATTAGTGCTTAGGGCTTAGTCCTTAGGGTTCAGTTAGTGTTTCGGGATCAGAGTTTGCGTGTGTGTGTGTGTGTGTGTTTGAGATGTTTTTGGTTAAACAAATGTTTAGGGTTTAAGTTTCGGGTTTAGTTTGCTGAGTTGTCTCAGGCTGTTTTCACAGGTTGAAAGGTTATTAGACGGGGCTTATAAGTGCTTTATACTTAGTATGGGGCTTTGGGCCCTGCGCCGAGATTTACAGGCTCAATTCAGGCATGCAGGAGTAGGAAGCAGTTTCTACATGTAACAGCATGCGTGCTTCCCACCCTTCGGCTCAGAGTTTAGATTTTGCGTTTGGGTGGTTTTGTAAACCCGAAACCCTAAGCCCAAGTTACAGCTTAGACACACTCCAACACAGCCGAACCAACCAGACCCTAACACCCATCTCTCCCGAGGGCTTGGCAGTGATCACCCCGGTTTAGGGTTTTGGGGTTTAGGGTTTAGGGTTTCGAGGACTTGGCAGTGATCACCCCAACCGACAACTCGCTGCTGGTCTCTTGGAATGCTTCCGACGAACAGGCGGAGTTGGGGCATGCCATAACTGCATCGCCGTGTGAAGGTTTATTTTCGGGAATCTAGGGATGTAGCGATTGGCCGGAGGGGCGGGTGATAGGGCTACGTATTTTTTAGAGTTTACGGTTTCCGGCTTTAGGGTTTCGGGGGTTAGCTGGAGCTTACGGTTTAGATATTTGAGATTTAGGAATTCGGGGTTCCAATGCTTATGTTGGGCTTCTGCTAATGTAGTTTGCTATAATATCTCCCTGCGTCCCTATGTTGTTTATAGTACGACAAACCCCGACCCCAGTCTCAGTACATGGTGCCTCGGTTAAACCCTTCAAGAAGCCGTCTGAAAACTCTTAACAATCCCCATCAATCCCTTTCCTGCTTATTGAGGCCACAATGAGGATTTTGAGCTCTCTGTTTTCGTTAATGTCCGGTGCCCCTTAAACAGCTTACATCTCCAGGGCATAGATGTCAATAACTTGCTGTGATGTGGTACCCGAAAAGACCCAACCCACCCCGCCAAAACCTTCCACTGCAGGGGCAAACCCTAAACCCTAAACCCTATAGTAATACTAGGTAATTCTTGATAACCCCGAGCTTCTATACTTAAACCCTTCGAAAACTCTGTGAAACCCTTCAAAGCACGAACACAACCTTCAAATCCCGTATGTACTACTACAACCCTATATAAAACACATGCAACAAGTTCATGTAACCCTCAAACCCTACATCATAAACCCTAAAACCGTACCCAGACCCCCCAACTATTCTGCATCACCGAAATATTAGACAGCACTTTGGCGGGTCCTGGTGTCGAC
Organism: Symbiodinium sp. clade A Y106; assembly: GCA_003297005.1. NCBI lineage: Eukaryota > Dinophyceae > Suessiales > Symbiodiniaceae > Symbiodinium > Symbiodinium sp. clade A. Next base: position 105,513 of record BGNK01001798.1, read on the forward strand.
TCTAGCCCCGAAGTCCTAAACCCTAAAACCTTAAACTCTAAAACCCTAACTCCGTGAACTTTACCTAAACCGTAGATTCTAATCTCTGACATCTAAGCCCTACACCCCCAAAAGAGTCTTCTTACGGAAAGGGGCGCTGCTGCACTAAAAAAATAAGCATCCGGAGTTCCACCAGGGCAATTGCAGCTTCCGAGCCTGGCAAGTGGAGATCCGCGATCCGAATGGCGCGTGGACCAAGGATCCTAATTTGTTTTTTTTTTGGGAGTTTAGGGCCTAAGGTTTTGAGAGGGTTTAGGGTTAAGGGCTCTAAAGGTTTAGGGGTTAGGGTTTAGGGCATTTTGGGGTTTAGGGCCTAAGGTTTTGAGAGGGTTTAGGGCTAAAGAGCTGAAGGTTTCGGGGCTTAGGGTTAATGGCTTTTTGGATAATACTACCTACGCTAAAACCAAAAGTGTACACTTTTGGGGGATTATGAACTCAGCAACTAAGTATAAAATTGGAGAAAGGCTTCCTTGTGGCTTTTAGGGTTGAGTTTGTACGGGTCTTTAAGAAATAAGGATCCCTCAGATCCCTCATAGGGTGTAGGGCTGGGTTTGGGGAAGGGTCCTCTTAGGGTTTAGGGTTCTGGGCGTAAGTATACAGGTTTGTGTCAGGTTTCTTTAAGGGTTTAAGGCTTTCGGCTTTAGGAACCAAGGATTCTTTGCGGCAGCAAGACAACACACTGCCACCATTGATCGTCCTTAATCCACGTTCCTACTTTCTGGTGTTCTTTTCGGATCTACTCGGGGGCGTTGGTGTTCAGGGTCCCGAGTTTACTCCTGTAAGCGCTGAACCGGAAACCTTAAGGATTAAACTCTGAACCCTTATCCTAAACTCTAGGATTCAATCAGGGCTGGCCGTGTTTATCCAATTCTCTTCGGCTGGGTGCCACAAGCCCCAGTCGAGAAGCCCCACTCCACAAGCCCCCCTTAATGTTGGAGTCCCGATAGAGTAATTATCGACTCTTTGGGGGGTCCACTTCAAGCCCGAAACCCTAAAACCTAAACCCTAAACCCCTGCACCTCAGACTCTTAACCATCAGGGCCTCAATCCCTGTAGCGCTACATGTTGAAACCCCGGAGCCCTACTTGGAGGTTCTTGAGTAGTTATAAGTAGGGTTATAAGTAGGGCAACTATAACTACAACCGCCTTATTAGGGGACTTAGAACCCCACTTATAATAACTACCCTAAACCCTAAAACCCTAAACCCTAAATCCCTATAGAGCCCTCTAGAGGGACCCTTAAAGGAACCCTTATAACCCCACTTATAACTACTCATGAACCTCCAAGTAAAACCTTGAACCCAGAGTCGCTAACCATAACATTAGGCAACGTGTCGGAAACAGTGCTTTCAGACAACAAAGAAGACTCCACGGTTTAGGGTTTAGGGCTAAGACGGGAAATCCGAAGGACCCTGCAGCCTGCGGTTCTCTGACGGCCTTCGAGGATGTGTCCTGCAGCTCGGAAGCATAAAGTGGTTGTGCATGCATCGGGTTTCGGTGCTTGGGATTGTGGTCTACCAAAACAGAGGAGAACAATTTCCTTTAAGGGTTCTGCATCCTGTGTACGAGATCAAAAGAGTTTCTGAGGGTATGATTAGTTTGCGGTTTGGCCGTATATGATACTATAGTTACTACAGCTATAGAGTTACAACTATACAGTTACAGTTGTCATATTCAGGGATCCTGGGAAGTACGATCAATTACTCAGGACTCTGTATTCGCCCTAAATGGGAAGCCCTACGTTAGGTTCTAGGCGGAGGCGAGGCCTAAAAGGCTTCGGTGGAGATGACACCCAGTAATACGGTAGATGGACAAAATCCTGCATGACCCATAATAAGGAATATACCATAATTCCCAAAGTTTAGGGTCCTTAGGGTCATGCAGGATTTTGTCCATCAACCGTATGGGAGTCCTTATATTAAGGATCCTACTATTTAGGGTACCATATAAGGGTCCCCTATTTTCGGAAATGCCCATATAGAGGTCCCTGTACACAAAACCCTTTCCCTAAGGCTCCATGTTCCTATATCGTAGACTCCCCCCAGACGTTGTTAAGACCCTGCAAGCCGTAACTCCCGAGATGTATCAATGCCCCAAGCACTACAACCTTTTACTTGAGGTGCAGCGTGTTTAGGCTTGTCAAGGTCGGATTACTGGCCTTGGGGTTTTGGGGCTGGCGATGAACTTCGCTAAACCCGAGGCAACATCATCAACCTGCCATGCCAGACGGCTTACATCATCCAGGCTCTGCCAGGATGCTTTTTGGATTTAGAGGCTTGAGTGCCTGAGCTGTTCAAACTTGATTAATTTCGTGCTTGTGGTTTTCGTATAAGCCGTTTCTACCACCCTAAACAACCTTTAAACCGTCGATATCTGCCACAGGAAGAGGGCCTGTGAAATGAGTGCAAAAGCTACAAAACAACCCCAATTCGTACATCAAGGTTCAGCACAGGAAGTTCCGACAGAGGGTGTCACTCTTCGTCTTCTACGCACATAGGTATGTGTCTGTGCAAGATGGACAGACGGACGGACGGACGGATTGACGGACGGACACACACACACAGAGACAGACAGACAAACAGACAGACACCTTAACTCCAAACCTCTTAACCCTACGCCATCCGAACCCTGAACCGCTGAACCCTAACCCTAAACCAAAGACCCGAAACACGAAACCCTATACCCTAAACCAAAGACCCTAAACCCTAAAGCCCCAAGAGGTTCGGCAGCTGTGCTGGAACAGCGAATCTTCGTCTGACTGGAGTCGCCCAATCACGGGAAGCACGTTGGCACCGTGGCCATGATTATACGAAGGTTTAAATTTCCAGCCTCTCACCTTTTCAACCTATATAAACACTATGTGAAGGCTAATGAATCCTTGGTCAATCGGATTTATGGTTTTCTTAATTGAGGGGCTTTGGAGATTTGCACACTAATGGGTCCATATGCCCATACAGAGTATGCGTGGTGCTGAAGCACCTGTACATTAGGCTTGAGTTTCTGCTGTGTTTACTATATGGGCACAGGAAGCCGGAAATGGAGACTTAAAGCTGTTAAAAACCCTAAACTCTAAACCCTCTAACTCTAGACCCATGTATGTCACCGGCCTGCACACTAAAAAAACCCAAGGACCGGTTGGTTCTAGGGTGAAGGGCTCAAAGAATCGAGCTTTACACTGCTATCCCCTGTTGTGTTGTATTGTATTAACCTAGTTCGATGTGTTCGTATATTCTGTTTTGCTTATGTGTTTAAGGTTGCCGGAAACATTGCTTTGCGACGATTACGGTCATAGCTATCAGCGTGGTCATCATTATTCTGGCTACTCTCACTGTACTTGCAGCATCAGATGCAGATCATTCTAATTTGGTTCGGTGAGTAGGATGGCGTTTCGAGCCCTAGAGCCTTAGTGGTCAGGCTAATGAAGCTTTAGGTTCTCGATTTTTCGTTCCGAGGGAGTGGATGCTTGCAGTTGATCTGTTTGTGGGTTGTTTTTAAACATTATGGTTGTTTTGCATTTACGTGCGCAATGTCTAGTCATGCAGTCTGTGAAAGTGAACGATTCTGTTGCGCAAGGTGACTATTGGTCCCAACTGCCTTCAAGCCGCGACACAGCCATCCAGTTTGGCGGGGCCCCAAGCAATCATTTCTGCCTATGCTGATCCTTTCCCAAGCACCTTCAGGTTGGGGTAGCTCGGGTCGCTGTTTTGCTTAAAGTTTAGGGCTCCTTTAAAGGGATCCTTAAGGGTTCCTATAAGGGATCTATAGGGTTTGGGTTTAGGGTAAGGTGGGGTCAGAACCTGTTTGTACATGTTGATTGCTGCCGCCCACACTTTCGGCGGAGCCTATCAACCTTAAACTTTGGAGGCCTTGATATGTGCGAGGCAAAACCACTACAGTTCTTGTTCAGGGTGTAGGACTCGGCTGTAGTGTATCCTTCTAAGTTGCCCAGGTCCAGAAACCCAAGTCTCTTAAATGTACTATGGGAGGCTTGAATGAGTCGACCAGGGTTTTGGGGGGTATACAAAGCTATAAAAGGACAGCAAGAAGTAGGGTTACTGAGTATTCAGACTCCGATACAGTTGCTAGAGCTCGCATCTCCGACTGCAGAAACACAGCTTAGCGTGAATAGGCTTCAGAAGCCCCGAACATCCACCCTGAGCCGCAAGCCATAAACACTTCGGATACAGGGTTTAGCCTAGGCCTTAAATCCCAAAAAATAAACCCCGATCCTCAAGCCCTAAGCTCGAAGTCCAATGCATGCACGTCGCCTTTAATATCAGTAAGAAGAAGAAACAACAAGCAGTACGACGAAGAAGAAGACGAAGACGAAGAAGGCTACTAATGACATTAATGTTCCTGTAACTGCTATTGCTATTGTCAGTATTGCTGTTATCATGATCAGTGGTGGTTCTACTGATATTGTCCTTGCCATTGTCATTGCACTGTCATTGTCATTATCACTGCCATTGTTTATTGTTGTAGTCGCTAACGGTTTCGGGCTTAGGCTATACCGCATGAGTGCACTGACTCCTTTGACCGCTTTATCCGCAATAGCCTTGTATATCAGAACCTACAGAACCTTAGCCGACCCTGAATCGTAAGCACCCCAAACTCGCAAGCTTAAACCCAAAGCACGAGCGCCCCGAGACTACACGCAGATATTCTTGTGCCATTCAGGCCTTGACGTCTTCAGGAGACAGCCAGCCTTGGCCTTAGCCGTGGGAAGCATACGTGGAAGCACATGATCCAGGTTTGTAGTTTAGGGCTGTAGGGGTTCAGGGTTTAGGGTTTGCATGCATCTCCAGAGAGTGTTTTGTGTCGTAGCTAGATGTACATACAGCCCGAAGTTCAAGATATGTCGCTAAAAATCCTAAACCCGAAATGCCGAGACACTAATTAGCCCTATACCCTCAACCCAAACCCTGAAACCCCGAACCCGCCCCAAAACCCTAAGCTGTTGCTGACTAGGTTGGACCTGAACTGGACAGCTGGGTCGCAGCAGGACGTTGTCGGTTTTCTTCATGGATTTGAGGCGTATGCTTTCCGTTCAGGCTTTATCGGGGCCAGCGGTTTGTTGGAACTGAAAGGTGCCTTGTACGTATCGGGTGCTGGCAGGTGCTTTGGAGTTGCCATGATGGGTAGTTGAAAGAAGCCTGTGCGTATGGGGTTTCGGTAAGTGTTCTGCGGGTTTCTATAGGAGTGTTACAATGGCTTAGGATGCAATGCAGCGGCTGAATAGTTAAAAGCTAATCTTTCCCAAAACTATTGACAATGTCAAGGCTCCCCAAAAATACATTTACAGTATGGAAACAGCCAAAAGAACACTCGAGTCACTGGTCACCATAGTATAGGGACAAGGGCTTGGACGCAGGATAAGGTCTTGCGAAAGGGCAGATCCGTTCTCTGCTGGAGCAACCTACAAGGTGGAATGAGTAACGCGAATTCTGAAGTTCGCTGTCGGTCCTATGCAAATTAAACACCCTAGGCCCCTAAACTTCAAACTCAACCTTTCGTCACAGAGGTCCCAACCACAGGTTCAACCTGGTAAGCAATTCTAGCTGTACCTGCAGTTGGAAAAGGGCCTATTTAAAAAGAAACGCAAAAACTTCAAACTCCAAACCGTCGCCCAAAGCCCACCAGGCCGATGCCCACGAGCCCTAAAGTCTGAATCTCAGGCCCTGTGCAACCGCAACCCCAAACCCCTAAACTACCTGTGGCCCAAAAAACCGACCCTTTGTAGACATGATTTTGATATATATGCGTACGTACATATGGAACCATAATAGGGAAACCCCAAAATATGTGGTTTTTCGGCTACAGGTACTGTATAAACTTTCGCGAGAGGACTCGCTCTTCCTTAACTGGCACGTGGAACTCTACAAGACCACCTTCGCGGCCTGGCAAACACTTGAAGCTTTCGGCATGAAAACCTGAACCCTCCTCGCAATCCCAAAGTGCTGAAACCCAATGCTCTAAAACCCTACCAACCACTATGGGCTATTCGACCCTAAAGATCCCTATTAGGACCCTATTAAGGGTAGATTAAGGTACCCTTAAGGTCTAATAGCCCATAGTGGAATGCCCCTCAAACTCCACAGCCGTAGTTCCCAAGTGTTCAATCCCTAAAGTCCCAAGCAATGCAATCCCTGAACCCTTCCTGATCCTTACGCCTTAAACCCTGCTTTAGCCCTTTAGGGGTTTATGGTTCAGGATATCGAAAGCCCTGAAATTTTAGATCCTTAAAGCCCTTGTCACCCGGAGTTTAAGGATCTAAAATTTCAGTGCTTTCGATATCCTAAACCATAAACCCCTAAAAAAGGCCCTTGTCCCGGAACTGAGGTGGGTGGGCAGCCAGAGCCGGATGATGCCGTTCAGATCGAGGGCGTTTGTGCAGGACCTCATGAGTTGGTTTAGGGTTTCAGGAGTGAGGGTGTATGGTTTAGGGCTTGGGTATTGTTTTGGGTCTTAGGATTTGGAGTTTGGGGCCTAGGGTTTAAGGGGGTTGCACAAGACACCTAGATGAGTTTACGGAAATTCGGGATGGGTGCATAGGAGACCCTTGTGCCACTGACCTTGCCCTATGCCCTATGCAGCATCAGACGTTATTCAGGCGACCGAATTATGGGCAGGTGATGGGTGGACTTGGACGGGAGGTGACTTACAGCGTGGTATGTGGTTTTGCCGTCTGCGGCCTAAGATAGCAGCCTGACTACATACGACTTCTGTTCCTTCGGGTCGCCGAAGATGCCTATACTGTAATATGCCCCGAAGCCTTATTCCAATGATCAACCTGCCCCTCCAAGTAGCATCAGAGGCGTATATGGGAGGTAATATCCTTTCCTTAGTAGCTGAGTGGATACACTTTACACTTTTTTGGATGATAAAAGCTACTCTAAAACTAAAAGTGTACACTTTTTGGGGCTTATGAACTCAGCAACTAAGTTTCCTTACAAGGGCATAGCAACTTGGATTCAAGTTCCAGAGAAAAGAAGGAAGCCCCAAACATCTCGCGGAGCTGCGTCTTCCAGGTTTCTGGGTTCACTGCTTCATATAGGACTTCAGGAATTCTACTTATGCCTACACCCTATAATTAGGGGCCCAAAAATAGGGATATCCCTACCTTATTGGGCTTCATTATAAGGGGCTTTGTATGGGATATCCCTATCCTTATTTTTGCTTATGTGCTTTTTTGGGGCCCTATATAAACCCTACCTGTGCCCCAAGGATCCTACCTTCTCTAGGTAGGGCTTCGGGACATTTTATATTTTCCCTTATTGGGCTTAAGAGGATCTTATTTACTGATATTCTTCAAAGGCTTTAAAAGCCCCACCTAGTTCTTTTCAAGGAACTATAACCATGATAAGGAAGCCTAGAAAGGTAGATATTTTTCGGCTACAGGCAATGCCTGACACACCCTAGACCCTAAACCCCCTAAATCCTGATATACCCTATAATCCCTAAAATCGAAAAACCCGGCGCGCGATCCTCGCCACTGGAGCCTCGTGAGGAACGCTGGATCCTACTTCGTTTCTAAGGAACTATACAATATGTAGTTCCTGCAAATAAGGAGTAGATTACAGTAGAAGCCAGAAAGTTGGAACATCATTAGCCTCCTGCCCTTAAAGTAAAGTATAAGGGATCCCAGCACTACTAATCCTCCTAAATCCATGTTCCAACTTTCTGGGGTTCACTGTAGGATATCTTACAGAAAACAAAAGGCCCATTAACTGAGTAGGATATCATAGAGAATCATCAACCCCAATCCCGTGAGGAATGCTGGACCGTGCCTCTACCGGCTGTCGGGTGTCAGGCTGCTTTTTTTATAGCGGCTCGGGCGTGGGGGTCAGGCTCCAGTTTCGTGGGTTTGGGATGTTTAGGGCTTAGTCGGGTTTTGGGGTTTATTAAAGTAGAACTTAAGATTTAGGATTTGGTAGGGTTTAGGGCTTCTAGGGTTTAGTATTTAGTTTGGTAGGGTTTAGACTTCAGGATTTTGTGGGGTTTCGGGTTTAGGTTTAGAGAGTAAGAAGAACCAACCCCGGTGACGCACAGCCCTGATTAGGGTTCTGTTCAGGTTTCGGTAAGTGCGTGTTCAGGTTTAAACAACGTAGTGACGTATCCCTAAGGATGCTATGCCCACAGTGTCCACATATACTACTATTATGGAATGAGGCCCCCAAAAACATAATAAGGATGGGTTTTTGGGACCCAATTCCATAATGGTAGTATATATGGACCCTCTGGGATATAAGAGCCTACACGGTAGAAGGCAGTTTCTCGACCGGAGGTCTTATTTATCTAAGTTGGTTTGTGATGGTGCAAGTCTTAGGATCTGATCTTTTGGGTGTGACTAGTCGTCGTCTTAGTAGCAGTAGCAGCAGCAGCAGCAGTCGCAGTTGCAGTGCCAGTGTCAATGGCGGTAGCTGTAGCAGCGGCAGTTGGCGGTTAACAATGAGTCAAGTAAGAATGTATGTGACTTGATTCGTATTGCTCGCAGGAGTAGCACCATCATGAATCCCGGTATGCCACTGCTTCCATGGCTCGTATTTTTACGCATCGCTACCAGCAGCAAAATTGTCGGACACACCGGTCCCTGACATAGACCCTTGATAGTAGGATCCTGGTTACAAGGACGCCCGACAAGGCCATCCACATTTTCAGGACTCCCCTAATTAACCTACTGTCGTTGATAAACTCCAAACCCCTAACCCTGCATCCTAAAGCCTTGTGACCCCTAGACTCTCGAAGACTCTACGCCCTGAAGCAGAGTGTTGGGTTACCCTAAACCTTAAACCCCCCAAAACCCCTAAAGCCCTAAACCCTAAACCCTAAACCCCGAAACCCTAAACCCTAAACCCCAACCCCAACCCCAAAAGCCCTAAACCCTAAACCCTATGAGCAGGTCTTGCATTTGGCATGTACTACTTCGCCTGTCAAGAGGTCAGCTCCATGTCGATAGCCCAGCAGCCAGAACCCGGTTCTAGAACTTGTAGAGGAGTACTAGTTTAAGAGTACTTCTTGCTTTTGAATTAGTTTTCATTGGTTTTCATTGGAGTCCTCATTCTTTGTTATTGCTCTTCTGTTCTGGGCCTGATTTGATAAGGCCGTAAGGGTTCTGCAACTTGTAGACCGTACTGGCACACTGTAAGGTTTTTTGAATAAGGGTTCTATAGGACCTACAGGAGTTGTATAAGAGTACTATATGTATAAGGGTACTACAGGGGTCCATGGCTTTTTAGGCGGAGCCTCAGCTTGAGGTCTCCGCTTTCAGGGAGGAGCCGCCAGAGAAAACCACAGTGAGAGCGCGACAAAGGCTTTTTTTAGGGTATGGGGCCTTTAGGCCCTAGGCCGTGAACCCTAAGTTTAGGGCCAGTTTAGGTTAGGCGCACCCGGGACCCCAGACGGACTCTGGACTGTCTAGACGGACAGGCCATCCCGGAGCTGTCGAACCCCAAACCCTGAAATCCCAGCCGTACGAAGCTGATGTCGCAGAAATCCATGAAAGCATTACCTTGATAGGACTGCTTTCAGCAAAAGTGCAAGCATGAACATCCAGCTGGAGACTCTTCACATACTTCTCTGAGGGTGACGGTGATACTTTACTTTATAGTATACAGCCGTCACGAAGCAGAAAGTTGAAGGTCACCCTGAATCGAAATGAACCCTGAACCCCAAACCCTTGTACGACCTTGGAGCTGTTTTGGATTCTCCTGAGGCCTTCCACAAGCTCTCCGCTATCTCCCGTGAGTCAGTCTGTGTGGGTGGCCAGGACCTGTGCCCGCATTTAGGGTTTCGGTGCGGAGCTGGAGACAGGGTGCTTGTTATGCCTGTTGAGGGAATCTCATATTGGGCTTTAATTTAACCATACTAAACCCACAGACTGTCAGGGGTGCTGACACCCACCTCCTTACAGGGATACTACCTGCTTAGCTGCGTTTGTGGAGCCTCAGTTCCCTTCACCTAATCCCGAAACTGTGCGAAACTCACAGCCTATAGCCCAATCCCTAAACCCCAATCCCTGATTCCTGAGGGTAGTACGTCTAGCGGACGGAAAAAGGCGGTAAATTTGCAAAAGCAACGTTGTTAAACTCACACCCCATTTGCATAGTCCCTAAACCCTCATCCCTTATCCCGTGTTAAACAGACAGACCGACAAAGAGATCTTCCCGAAAGCCCAATCCCTAAACCGTAATTAATCCCTAATCCCCAAAGACTAAAACCCAGAACCCTTCAGATTCACCCTAAACCCCGAAACCCATATGCCATAAGCCCTAAACCCTAAACCCGTAATCTCTATAAGCCCTAAACCCTAAACCCCTAATCTCTAAACCCTCGCTAGAGACGCACACCCGCTACCTTTTTAAGGACTTGCATAAAGAAATCATAATAAGGAACCCTACAAAGGTAGGTTATTCAGGGTTAAGGAAGGCCTAGAACCCTAAACTCCCAGGATCCCGGCTCTCCCGCCGACGTCAGTGACGATCAGCGACGTCACAGCCACCACACTCCGGGCCACTGGGCCGATCCGGTTAGGGACGTTTTGCAGGGGTTCCTGTAAGGGTTCCTTTAAGGGATCTTTAAGGGTTACTATAAGGGTAGTATAGGGGTTTAGGGGTTTGGGGTTTAGGGGTCTAGGCTTCAGGGTGTCGGGATTGAGGCTTTTTGTTGCGGTTCTGAAGGCCTTTTGGTTCAGGGTTCGGTTTGGGGTTTAGGCTTCAGGGTTTAGGGTTTCGGATGTTAGGGTTTTGGGCTGGTTGCGAAAGCTTTTGTTTTCTGTGCCCTTTTCGTATCGGAGTTTGAATCCGCTTCGGTGGTTTTGGGGCTGGGGTTTACGGAGGGTTTTAGGGCGAAAGCCTACCTAATGCACCGGAAGGTGTCAGGTTTCAGCATCCTTCCCGAAGCTAGGAAACATGATTTCAAAAAGCTCGGAATCCCAGCTTAGGAAAACGTTAACCCGAAAGGTGGTGAGGTGGTATGTCCCGCTGTTGGTTCAGGTATGGTTTTCCAGACGCTAACTGCTAAAGGAAAAAGAGGGTCAAAATCAAAAACCCCACCCTAGATCCCGTTTCGGGTTTGGTAGTCCCCATAAGCCAGTCGTTTTCTAGGGTATCGGGATTCAGGGTTTTGATGGTTCAAGGTTCAGGGTTTAAGAATTTGGAGTTTGGGCTTCCAGGTTTAGCAGAGGCCTTCTAAGTTTGAGGCTAGAAAAGCACTTCAACTCCTATACACATCCTAAAAGACCCTATAAATAAACTTTTTCCCCAAACCCTGAAAGAACGTTGTAAAGAGCCTTAAACCGTATACCCATCCTAGAAACCCTCCAAATAAAGCCTCAGACCCATATAGAGCCGTTTAGAGAGCCCTAAACTATACGTGGGGTTATATGGGTTGTAAGTATAGTTACCCTACTTATAACCCTACTTATAGCTACCCAGGTGCCCTAAAAAACCCTAAAAATCGCCTGAGCCGCTCCACCGGCTTTGCAAGGTGACGTGGACCAACAGCCCGCTCAGGGAGCGCTGTTTCTGCGCTGCGGTGCTAGGGAAGCACCGTTCCCTAAGTGTCCATGAGCTTCCGAAAATAGGGGGTGCCTTATTTTGGGGTCCTCAGAATAAGGATCCTACTATTTGGAGTATATTAGGGTCCCCTATTTTCGGAAACTCCCATTTCATGTACCCAAAATAGTATATACGTTGGCCTACTAAGGTGGTCCCTACATAAGTACTTTGGGGCCAAAGTATATACTATTTGGGTACATTGACCCCTATGGGTTGGTCCAAGCCTAGAGCCTATCATACACGCCTACATGATTACCTATATTGTTCCTCGGGGCGCCTTATTATAATTAGGCAATAAAGGAGCCCTCAAACCCTATTCTAGGTCTTAAGCCCGCTAGATTAGCGTTTAGGGTTCAGTGTTTGTTGTCAGTGTTTGTTGGAACAAGAAAGCTTCAGTGTTTGTTGGAACAAGAACATCGGCCAGAGGTACCGGTAGCATCAATGTTGGCAATCGTGCTCAGATGACAAGAACATTACAGCGCCAGCACTACTCACGGCTTGATATCAACAAGCAGTTTGTTGTGCGGGGTTGGTGGGTGCACATAGGGATCCTTTAATTCCCTAAACCCCAAAGCGTAAACCCCGACACCTAACCCCCAAAACCTTTAAATCCCGACACCCTCACGTAAAGCATCGGGAGGATGGCATCTTCCGGAGAACTGTCATCGAACTCTTTGATGGAAATGCCTCTACGCCAGCACTTGATGAACCAGGGTCGAGGGTTTAAGGTGTAGGATCCGGCGGTTGAAGTTTCAGGGTTTAGAGTTTACATTTAGGAGTTTAGGTTTTAAAATGATTTAAGGTTTTCTGTTTGAAGTTTAAAAAACCCTAAACCCTAAACCAGTTTAGGGATTGAGGGTCTTGGGCCGAGGGCTTTGCTGGAGGCTTAACCTTCCAAACCACCAACAGGTGTTGCTGCAGGGCGAGGGGTGCCAAAGCCTGCAGTAAAGGGTTGAGTTTTCAGCGTTTAGGGTTTAGGGCTTAGGGTTTGGGTGGAACGACATAAGCCTTCTGCAGCTATCCGAAAACCCTGCAGGGAAAACCTGAAAGGAACCGTTCTGGGAATTGTCGAGTCGATCGGCTTCATTCTTCTCTTTGTACCACTCTGCACTTTGTTTTTAGGAATGGGGGGGAGGGGGTAGGGGGCCTTAATACCTATAATAAGGACTTCATAAGGCCTATTTAAGGAAGTCTTGTCCCCTACCCCCCTCCCCGTTACCCCCCCAAGGTTCCCTATGGCTCGCCCTTAAAACCCTAAACCCTAAATCCCTATAGAAGCCTTTAAAGGGACCCTTAAAGGAATCCTTATAACACCCATGAACCTCCAAGTGCACTTTGCCCAGGGCTACTTTGAGCCAGCCGGCTGTGATCTCATCACCAATATCGCAGCGACGACATGCGTGGCCATAGGCGGTGGGGGCACGGTTTAGGGGTTCAGGGGGTTTAGGGGTTTAGTGGTTTAGGGTCTAGGGGTTTAGGGGGTTTAGGGGTTTTGGGTTTGGGTTTAGGGGGTTCAGGGTTTAGGGCTTTAGGGGTTTAGGGTTCAGGGTTTAGGGGTTTAGGGTTCCTTATTATTGGGTCCCCCTGACTATAAGGTCCTTGGAAGCATAGGTCTTGCTTGGAGTGCCCGTTTCCTGGTGCCTTCAGCGCCAAAATTAATGAACCCGGCACCATTCCTCCAAAGCCGCAAAGATTAAATTCTAGAGATGAATAAGGTCCATAGTTAATTAGAGCAGGCTTGCCGCATAACGGTTTCCACAGCTCTCTTTTCTGTGAAGACTTCACACACACACCCTCTTTCACCTTTCTTAACACTGAAGCCGAAGCTCCAAACGGTTCAGGGTAAATTTAGAGTTTAGGGCGTAAAGAGGCCCCAGGCCCCAAACGTTAGACCTTCAATTTAAGCCCCTGAGCATGAAGCAACAGACCCTACACCCAAGATCTTGCACTCTTAAACATTGTCTTTGAAACCGTGAGAAATCGGGGACTCAAGTGAAAGCGGGGAGTTGAATTCCTGGACTTGGACTCTACCTAGATCCTGCGTTGTATTCTGGGGGCTTTGCACTTCGCATAGTCTCGGGTTTACGGCTCATTGTAGGTGCCTTGTCCTTCAATGGCCCTGAACCCTAACCCCTAAAGGCCTAAACCCGAAACCCCTAAACCCTAAATAAACCTAAACCCTAAACCTTAACCCTAAACCCTAAACCTTCACATTGACCGTTTCGCCTCTGGCCCCGATAGAAGGCTTTGGCGAGGCCCTGAAGCTGAGCTCCTTTAAGGGCTCCCAAAAAGTTGGTTTCTTTAAGAGTTCCGTCCTTAAAGGAACCGTTAACAGGAACCTTAATTCTAGGTTCCGTTTAAGGGTTCCTTTAAGGTTTTCTTAAGGGTTCCTTTAAGGGTTTTATTTCTTAGGGTGTGGCTATTCGTAGCGATAATCGTCGTCGTAGGGCGAGGAAGTATAGCTTTCTTTGGCAGTCGTGGCCGTCGTCCTGGTGGTGATTGCAGCCACATCAGCCACCGATAAGACACAAACCTTCTCGTACGAATACGACCCTGAATTCGGATCTCGCCGGCCTACACCGTAGAGCCCCGAACCGTGTACCAACCCTAAACTCTCAAGGCTTGAAAACTTGAGACACTGAACCCTAATTCTTATACCAACCTCAAGACCAAAAAGCCTACCTATACTACATCACCCTAACACCCTGGCTACTAGCTGTAAGACACTAAACCGCAAAACACGAAGCCCTAAACTCAGACTCGCCAAGCCCTACATACTTGCCCCTATAGATCCCCTATATATCGCGTTAAAGGAGCCGTTAACCCTAAACTCTAAACCCCAAACGATCCCCCATGTCAATGTATCTCTTTAACGGAGTCCTTAATTGAAACCTTAAAAGAACACTGAAAGGAAACCCTAAAGGAACCTTAAAGAAACCTTATAAAGCAACCTTAAAGAAACCTTAAAGGAACCTGAAAGGAACCTGAAAGGAATCCTTCAAGGAACCCTTCAGGAACGCTTAAAGGAAACCATTGAGGAAGCCTTACACCCTAAGGGTCCAAGTACCTAATAATCATATGGGTGGTTCTCAAAATTATGGTCCCCCTTTTGGGTACCCTAAATAATAGGTGCCGTATTATATTAGTGACCCAATAACGGACCATAATTTTGACAACTACCCATATACTCTCCTAAATATTGAGCTACATAACTACTATCCTAAACCCGAGTACCTGATTATTGGGTCCTTTGGACCCTTAGGGACAGGGAGCCCTCCTTAAAGGACACCCTAAACCCTCAAGCATAAAGCCTTAAAGGAACCCTAAACCCTAAACCCTCAACGGAACCCTACCCCCTTAATGGAATCCTTATAGTGAACCCCAGAAAGTTGGAACATCGATTTAGGATGATTCATGCTGGGATTCCCTTTACTTTACTTTAAGGGCATGAGGCTAATGATGTTCCAACTTTCTGGCTTCTACTATAAGGGAACCTTGAAGCAGGTCTGGAGTCGCAGACCTCCTACACGGCGCGTGCGCGAGTCCTTTGCGACGAGTGCAGCGACACTCCGAGTGCACAGCGAGTTCCCTGCACCGAGACGGACTGTCAGGGGTTCTTTATTTAAGGCTTCTATAACTAAGGGTTCGATACGGATACTATAATAAGGGTACTATAGGGCTTAGGGGTTTAGGGTTTAGGGTTTGGGGTTTAGGGGTTTAGACCGTGACGGACTGCTGGGGTTAAAGGTTTATAGTGGTTTAATTCAATTTTATAGTGGTTTAATTCAGTTTTAAGCGTGAAGGTTAACAGTTTAGGGTGTTGGACTGACTGTGTGTGATTTAGGGTTTAGACCTTGCAGGGTCTATAAGCCTATAGGGCTTGTACTGTAATAAACCCCAAAAAGTTGGAAACCGGATTAAGGACAATTAGTGCTGAGATTCCTTATGTGCCACTGATTGGGCTATTGGGTTTCCAACTTTGGGCTTCTATTGTGGTCTCATTTATTTGTGCGACGGATTGATTTTGAGTGCTCTAGAGCTTCGGGTTGTCGGGCTTACCCATAGGCTCCATTGTAGTTCCTTTCTGTGGTTCATATTTAGGATCCTATAAGGTAATCCCCAAAACGAACTACCATGGAGCCTATGGGTATAGCCAGGGTTTAAAACCGGACTTGCCAACGGGGTCTGTATTGTTTGTAGCATCCAGAATTGATGCGGTTTCGGATTGCAGCATCGCGTGGCTTTGGGTGAAAGGTTGATCCTAGCCTGACGTTTCAAATCCGTGAGGCTGGGAGAGTTGAAACTTGGATTAAGCGAGTTGTTCATGGCTGTTGTCTCAGATTCTGTGCAGAAATTCATCCCGCAACTGCAAAGCTAGCAGCTAGAATGCTAGAAGCCTGGGTATGTGTGACCATTGCTTAGGTGCAGTAAGACGGTGGGGCGGGGGGCTGGGGGAGTATTCGGTAGAGCTAGCAGAATTGGATGCTGCTCGGGCAGATTCTCGGATGTAAGGGCTCTGTTACAAATGTTGCACGCAGCACATGGGAGTTTCCGAAAATTGGGGTACCTTATTTTGGGGTCCTTATAAAAAGGATCCTACTATTTAGGGTACTATACTAGGGTCCCCTATTTTTGGAAACTCCCACATGTTCGGAGGGGTCTAGTATACAGGTTCAATGAAGCTAAACTCCACGCCCTGCTGTCTCGTGTTACCCCAAAAGCCCTGAATCCGCACCCAACAACCTGAAATCCCTAAACCAAAAGCCCAAGCCCAAAAATGCTAAATCCCTATTACCTGGACCCTTTGAAAAAGAAAACCTCACAAAGGACACACCCAAAAGCAGAAGACCCAACCCTAAACCCCTAAACCTCTAAACCCTAAACCCCGAAATCCCTAAATCCCTTATGGTATCCTTATAGTACCCTTAGAGTGTTTTTATAGAACCCTAAACCCAAAAAAGACGCGAAGCCGCAGGACCCTGCGGATCTGCGCTGCTTGGTCCCGGCTGCGGGTGGCGGAACGAGCTGCTTCAGGAAGCTCTCGGCTTTCAGGCCCCGGTTTTTTTGGGTAAGGGTGCCTTAAGGGTTCCTTTAAGGGTATAGGGATTTAGTTTTTTTTTTTTTATTCCGGTTTTAGGGTTTTAGGGTTCAGGGTTTTAGGGGTTTAGGGTTTAGGGTTTAGGGCTTGGCTTTGGTTTCGGCTTTCGGCCCCGGTTTTTGGGGTTTGGGGTGAAAAGGGGTGCCTTTAAGGGCCCATTTAAGGGGTCACTAGAAGGGTACTATAGGGGTTTGGGTTTTAGGGGTTTGGGGTTTTGTGGTTTAGGGTTTTTGGGTTTGGGGTTTAGGGATTCGGGTTTTATAGGGCTTTAAACTTCTCATCTCGTCGTGTAGAAGAAGCTCACGTGCTGACAAGGCCACGGCAGTGGCCAAAGCCCCTACGGAGCCTTCAAAGGAACCCTTTTCGAGCCCTTCAAAAGGAACCCGGTACTAAGCCTTTCACTTGCCAGGGCTACACTCACCCTCATAGTAAGCCCTTGAAGGAACACGTATAGAGCCCTTAAAAGGAACCCTTTAAAGGAAAAGTATTAAACCCCTATGCTAACCCCTTTAGAGCCCGAAATTAAACGGAAGCCTTTTCAGAAACCCTGTACTAAGCCTTTGAACTGCCAGGGCTTCCAGCAGCTCCTCCTCGCCCAGCCTCTCCGTGTCGACGTTGCCAAGGCCTTTCTTGGTCTCGGCGTCCTTACTTGGAGGTTCATGGGTAGTTACAAGTAAGGTTATAAGTAGGGTAACTATACTTATAACCCATATTGGAGGACTTATAAGCCCACTTAGAACTACCCTGAACCCTAAACGCTAAAGCCCTAAACCCTAAAAATCCCTATAGAACCCTAAAAGGAACCCTTAAAGGAACCCTTAAAGGAACCCTTATAACTACCCATGAACCTCCAAGTAGGGTTTGGGGTTTGGCGGGGATTGGGGTTCCAGGGTTGGGGTTTAGGCTTAGGGATTTAAGATGGTTTAAGGGTTTGGGGGCTTTAGGGTAAAAGGGTTAAGGTTTACCTAGACCCCCCAACTACCCTTTATAGTAGTCCCTAATTGCCTCTCGAAGAGAAACATTAGAGCCCTTTAAAGGGTGCTTTTAGGGTTTTAGGGTCTTAGATTTAGCATTGCAGCCCGAACCACAAACTTCATGCTTTCAAGCCCTGAACCCTAAAGTTTGCACCCAAATCCTCGCGCCCTAAACCCGAAATCCGTATTATGGCCTGTTTCGCCATCTCAAAACTTTATGACACTTTTACAAGACCCTACAAAACAATGTGAACCTATGCTGGGTTCTGGAATACCATACCTTGCTATTTGCTTTAGGACCTGTTCCTTAAACGAGCCATTCTGATATACAAGTTGATATATTTGTATTCCCCCCGCCTTCAAAGCCCCCCCATCCAACCCTAAACCTTGAACTCTAAACCCTACTCTGTCCAACAGCGCAAGGCGTGAGGCCACTCCGGTCTTGGGCATGGCTTCTTGGTTGCCCGAAATAGGGTTTTGGTTTTAGGAGTTTAGAGTTTCGGGCTTTCGGGTTTAGGTGTTTAGGCTTTGGGTCTTAGGAGTTTCGGGTTTAAGTTTTAGTGGTTTGGGGTTTAGGGTCTCGAAACCAGCAGGAAATTTCAATCCGGGGCTTCAGGGCTTCGGGTAATTAGGGCTTGATTACATAGTCTATGGTTCAGGATTCAGGGTTTGAGCTTAGCGTTTGGTGTTGGTGTCGGTGCTGAGTTAGGGCTTGGAATTGAACTTAGGCATCATCATCGTCATCCTCATCATCAACATCATAGTCCAGATAATTCGCGACAGTGTCAGAATGTGCTTCTAGGTTGCCCGAACATGTTTAGAGTTAAACAACAACATGAACCCTTGACTTTCACTGCTAGACACGAGGTACTCAAACCTCAAAGCCCGAATCCCTAAGCCTACAGGCATGAAGAGGCTTTATTCACCCTTACAGTGCCCTTCTGGACCCCTATAAGACCTTTAGAACCCGAAGAAGAACCGTATAGCCCCCTATAGAACCCCTCCAGGCCCTTGACAAGATGTTGGTTTGCAGAACCCTCATCAAACCGCATAAGAGCCTTGTAACCCCGACACAACTGCATTGAGGTCCAAGTACCGACGGATTCCGGCCAGCGCGTGACCTTCGAATGGGTGGCAGGAGAGTGCTGGGAATGAGATAAGATCGAAGTCAGCCAGCAACATGAACATAACAGTTGCCTGATTTGGTACTGTACATCCGCTCTTGCAGAATCATCGTTTCAGAGCCCTTCAGTGTTTTAAGTTCTAAATTTAGATGAAACCCTACACCGTTTAAGCCCCAACCAGAAGCCCTTAGGTCGTCGCGCTTAGCGTGCTGAGGCTAGGAATGGAGGCGTGATAGGAGTTTTGGGTGTGGGGTTGTGGGTTTTTTTTGTCGGGGTTCAGGGTTTGGCTTTTTTTGCGCATCAACACTCCTAAATTAAGACCTTGATGCCAACACAACCTGTGGCCAAAGTGCTAGTTTTCCCACAGCACGGAGCTCGCGGAGCATGTAGTAAACTTCGACACCCAGCCTTTTGGCGTGCCAGAATCGTGTTTAGGGGCAAGCACTCTTTCTGGACAAGAGTTGCTGTCATGTTCCGTTCAACAAGAACAACAGTAACGACATTTGTTGAAGTACCAATGAAACTATGACGATTGTTTATACTCTCACAAACACAAGTTTTTTTGATGAGAGCATTCTCAATAATCGTATGAGCCAGGCATGCAAGAATGTAAGACATAGCATAGGAGCTTCCACGGATGAGAAGTACGATCGTCTATAAGCTCTCGACACATATTGAAAACCCCGCCATGAGTTTAGGGCCTCGGGCACTAGAAAGCTTCAGAACCCAGAAAGTTGGAACATGGCTGTAGGAGGATTAGTGCTAGGATCCCTTATACTTTACCTTAAGGGCTTCTACTGTAATCATCAGGGGGCCTCGCGAAATCTGTTATAACGCAGTGAGTCAGGTTTCCACGATCAAAGGTGTCAAATACAAATCTCGATTCCCTAGTAGTAGAGTAGGTAACCTTCAACCTTTTTGGGGTAGTATAATCCCTATATAATCCTTATATAGGATTCCTTATCAGCTCGTATATCACTGAAAGTTTAAACCGTTGTTGCTACGGGTACTGGAAGGCAGGACACATTGGACTGTGTAATAACCCCGTGCTGTTAAGTTCAGTCTTGACATGTCCGTGTTCGGTTTTGATGGTTTTCCGTGGAAAAACGATAAGAAGAAAATAAAACGATAACATAACGATAATGCTTTTTTCGTGGTAAAACGATAAGAAGAAAATAAAACGATAACAACATTCAGGGATAAGGATTTTTATACGGGGTATTTTACAACCCCACATGTCCCTCGACCCACCAGCTAACCCTAAACCCCGAAGCAAGCCCTAAACCTTGAACTTCTATGGGCCTTAACCCTGATCTTCAATGGTTTCAAAATCTTATAGATTTGGCTTAGGGGCTCCCGCACCGGGATCATGGGGAGTCTATGGGCGTCGTTGCATCATATACTGGTCTGACTTATTTGATCATGTATAGGTGGTATTCGGAGGGTTTTGGAGGGTTTACAAGTTTGTTTTTTTGTAAGGACTTCCAAACGTTAGCAGTAGTATTACTCTAGCCCGTATTATTATAGTCCGTATATCAAGTCGCATTCTTGGAAGGTGCTCGCGCCCCCCAACAATCTTGTCTAGTTATTTTGGCCACTACTTCGCCGTAGTATTGTCTTGGTTCCCTGGTTTAGATGTAGTGTCATTTCGCTGTTTCTGTTCAAGGACTTTGGGCTTCAGGTTTGCGGCTCAGGGCTGACCTTACTCGGAGTTGTTGTATCGGGCATTTGACGTTCTGATTGCTCGGTGAACGGCCGGGCCTGCCTGGCGTAGCATGGTTTGAACAGTTCTCGGGCTTGCTTCTAGTTATCCCTTATAGCGCCAATGACAGAACCGCGGACACCAAACCCTGAACCGTAAGCTTCTGTGTAGCCAGGAAGTGGCTCAGCCGGAAATGGAAACATCACCTCCGACTGTGTCTTCCAGTCTTGGCGGCTTGGCCTCTTGATCCCTGCCTCGAGCCCCACTTCGACAATCCCACTTCAAGAACTCCAGGCCTTTAAGCTTCTCAAGCCGTAACCCTAAACTAGGGTTTAGGGTTTAGGCGGTTTAGGGTTTAGGGTTAGGGTTTAGGGTTTAGGCCCTAAACCTCTACGCAATCACAACAACATGCTAAATCACCGACTCTCAGATTTGAAGAAAAATATCAAACCTAAACCCATAAACCTCAAACCCTAAGCCCTATGACCCTAAACTAGACCCTAAATCCTAAACCCCAAGCCCTAAACCTTAGCCTCTTCAGACCTCTGGGCTTGGAGAAAAGGAGCTCAAAAAAAAAAACCTTAGTCCAAAACTCCTACGAAGACCAAGAGCAACTACCGAGGCTCCAGGGAGGCCGAGTTCCTTTCGAGAGTTTTTTGAGGGATCTATATAAGGGCTCCTTTAAGGGATCTATAACGGTTATTTTAGAGAGTTTTTTAAGGGATCTATATGGGAGTTTCCGAAAAAAGCCTTATAGAGTACCCTAAACAGTAGGATCCTTATCATAAGGACCCGAAAATAAGGTATCCCTAATTTTCGGAAACTCCAATCTAAGGGCTCCTTCCTTTCGGGGTTCTATTCGGGGTTTAGGGTTTCAGGGCTCCTTTAGAGAGTTCTTTACGGGGTGCTAAATTTAGGGTTTAGGGTTTAGGGAATTTAGCAGAAATACTAGTTTTAATTGTTCTGCATAGAGGCCTGAATAATCAGAACAGCGTTTTGAGCTATGTCATACAGCAGCTACATTGAGGAAGCCGACGGAATACTACGAGCAATTATATAGGCACCTGCATTAGTTGGGTTTGGGCTTGTAGTCTAGGCTCCAACGAAAGGGACTTCTTAGTCCCCTAACCCCCAAGCCGCAGCAACTCCTATTTGGGGTTCTTGTTAAAGAATTTAATAAAAGCTACCATAACAGGGGTCTATAGTAAATAGTATGGTTTCCTTGTTATGGTAACTTAAACTAAATCCCGTAACAAGAACCCAGTATTTGGGCTGGTTTGGGCGTAGAAGCCTTGTCAGTTGAACTGCTTCCCTGCACATGCCAAGGGCTAATACTAAGTAAGTAGAGTATGGGGCTGATGCTGGACGGTCTAGGCAGCTGGAGATCCAGATGAGTGGCGAGAGCGCTTCTTGGCTGACGTTGGATGTACGCGACTGTTACTACTAACTATGTTTACGAAACGTTGCTATTGCTGCAGCAGCAGCAACAGGAACAGCAACCACCACCACCACCACCACCACCACCACTGCTCCTACTGCTGCTACTGCTGCTACTACTGCTACTACTACTACTACTACTACTACTACAGCTACTACAGCTACTACTACTACTACTACTACTACTACTAAACACCAACACCACTTCCTCTGAAACCCTCAACCCTGAACCCTCAGCCTCAACACCTCTAATAAACCTAAAGAGGTCTGGGCAGCTCCTGAGGGATGTCTTATAAACACTAAGCCCCTGTAGTACCCTTATAGTAACCCTCTTAGATCCCTTAAAGGAGCCCTAAACCCCAAGAGACCTAAACCCTAAGCCCCCTGAAAAAGGTCCCCAAACTCTAAACCCTACCCCCCGAAAGCCCTAAACCCCAAACACTAAAACCTTGCACTCTAACCTCNCTCTTCCGATCTCCCCCCAGCCCAAAATCCCTAAAGCCCCTTAAAAAGGTTTGGGCAGCTCCTGAGGGATGCCTTGGCCTCACGGATACCATGGCCTCCACCTGCACAGCCGCTCGGGCTAAACCTGGCTTGGGGCCTTCGAAGCTGAGGAGTTTGAGGATTGTTTTAGGATTATAGTAGAAGCCAGAAAGTTGGAACATCAATATCCTCATGCCCTTCTTTCTGGGGTTCACTGTAGGTGTAGGTAGGTGGCTTTAAGGTTTCGGGTTGGTAGGGTTTGGGGATTCTGAGGGCTTTAGAACTTTAGGAGTTTTTTTTTGGGAGGGATGGCGGAACTCTTCGGAGTGCACTCGCATGCAATGTCCCAAAACTCACGGCGGCAAACACTCCTGCCATTCAGCTGGAAGCGTGTCGCAAAAAGGGGCCCTTAAAGGCCTGAAGACAGCCCTGTCACCGAGCACAGAAACTGCCCAGTTCCCTCGGACCGTCCAGCCCGCGCTCCGCGCTGGGCGAGACTTTGCTACGAAAAGGCAGCAATCCACCAA